>VDFB02161440.1:0-11856 GCA_007258455.2 Sequoia sempervirens | reverse complement strand
AGTTTACATTAATTTATAAAATCAGGTTACAAATATATCTAGATTACATCATGTGAGATTTCCATAAATCTCAATACTTCATAATAATGATACAATGAGTACACTCATATACATGAGGTAAATATACAAAGAGGATAATGATCACATCACAACTAACATCCATATCCACGAGTACTTTCCGCATCCATTGTCACGAACAATGAAGTAACTGGAAACTGTTACAAGTATAATATCATCTATGAAAGTATCCAATGAAGTTATAGCACGGTTTCCTCCCAACCACGTGAAACCCGAAGGTCCACTCCCTTTGTGCTTGGAGACAATGACAGGTCCACAAACAAGAAAATAGAACAATACATTTACATGGCTTACAATTCACATCATGACATAATGATATCAAAACATAATGAACAAACTCCTAGTGGAAAAACACAACTAGAGATAACTCAATACAAAATATCACAATCATGTAATAGACAAAGAGTGTCATCACACTATCAGGATAGGTTACCTTGGTGAATCTTCCTAGACTACCGGCCCTCTCCAAGAGTTACCCTGGTAGTCTCTACCAATTCCCAGCCCCTAAGCAAACTAGTGTGCAGTCATTCCATTTTTCAAGAAGACAAGATAGGTGACTAGCCATTCTAGGCCTTCCCAACCTTACCTTAACCTAAACGAGTGTTAAGATGAAAGGCGAGGCATACTTTTATCTAAATTAATTTTAAATTCTACCCAACCCCTAGTACATTAGTTAGGTTTCCACTAGATTACAAAACCTACGATAGGTTACCCTGACAACTATTTAGGGTTTCGGCCCCTACCACAAGCCACTCTTCCTAAGACATGATGAAACATCAAAAGACAAGGGATAGTCTTTAGGCATAAAGAACAAAATCACATATGTACATATATCTCCTTCATGACTTAAACCAAAATATCCATAATGTCACCATAGTTACATCCAAATGTGCAAGACCATACCCCAAATAGAATCACGATAATAGTACCCCATAATACATACATTTATAAATTAAATCACAAAGACAATTTCCTAACCTCTGGAAGTTAAAATCTCAATAGCACTTAACAATTGACTTCCATTTTGACAATTTCAAACAAAATAAACCCATAAAGGCTTCCTTAACCATAATCTTTTAAAATAAAATTCTAAAGTTGATATATTCTTTAAAAGAATATCATGGCGGCTAACATACCACCAACTTTAATATATATATAATCTCAATATATTTATAAATACATTAAAATAAATTCAAGAAAGTTTATTTAATTCTTTTAACTTGTATTTTAAGGAGTATATATGTTTAAAGTTTAGTTATAGAAACATTTTAAACAAAGAAAAGATATTTCATAGTCCAAGTAACTCAAATAAAATTTATAAAGCCCTTTAAAAAACAAATGTTATTTCTCTTTAGATAACTCCGGCTTATTGAAATAGAGATTTCCCACAATCATGCATGGGTAATATAATTTGGATTATCCAAAGATCACATACAATCTTTAATCTTGAAATAAGTGAATTTCATTTTATGTGTAGCACAAGCAATTCATTCAGCTTAAACTTCTAAACGCAAAAATGAATGTCAGGCTTTTATCATCGAATAAGAAATAGATTTTAAGTCTCCAGAAATTTTAAAAAGATTTAACTTAATAGTAGACACCTTTGGTGATCCTCGAAGTCTAAATGAATTAAAGACAACTAGTGAGGAATAGTAATAGTTGCGCAAGGATTACTTCTACAGTTTTTCCATAATTCTAATGGCTTCTATATGGCGCAAGTCTTTTATCAAATATTAGTTTATATGTAAGAATCAAAAATTTCAATTAAATTCATTTTATATCCCCGGATAATTCACACAAACTTGAGGAGGCTGAATGTTAATGAAAGAGAGAAAGATGGGGTGTATTTTCCCTACTGTAGCATCAGTTTCATTCTAGACAACCATTGAGTTGCTCAAAAGGAATAAAGACTTCAAATTTTAAAAAGCCATACAAAATTTAATGAAAATGATATATGGGGCTGATAATTTCGAGTAGATTCTACAATCTATTAATGGTAAGTATTCAGTTGGAAAATAAATTTAATAAATTACATCTCTACGCGAAACAAGACTATTCATAAGAAATATTCAACAAAGGATAGGTGTTCAATATTCCATGTAATCTCAACTAAGGTGAGTGGCGATAACTCAAACATAGAGCAATAGAATAATACATCATGGAGAGCACTTATAGTAATAAACAACTATATTTATGCAATAATAATGAAATTATTTCAAGATCAGATTTACTCTCCAACCGTCTAACTTACAGAATAAATAATATGTGACATGCACAGGTATCATAAAATAGAATATTCAAGAATTGCAAAATAATATTTAAACTAGAAATTCTGTGAATCATATTATATGTATAATACAAGAACCGTATTTAGTCTAAACCTTCAAAATGTAGAAGGAAACATCAAATTCTAAATCACAAAATTCATTTTTAAATTGCATGTTGCTAAATATACCCAAATATGGATAGATTAAATTTGAAAGCAAGATGATTACAACTAAAGAACAAATGGAAGGGCCAGATCCTTTTTTTATTGACAAAGGAAATAAAATCTTTCAAAATACATAATAACGAACTGGAAATGTATTTCCAATAATCATTTGCTAACTCTTACAACCATTTCTAAAAAAAGTTTAGATTTGAAATTGAGCATTTACAGTTTATGTTTTTGTTTCTTTCTTCTTAAAAATTCAAATACCCTTTTAATTTGTTTCCTTATTATTTGTGCAGGTACAGCATGATAATTCCTTTATAAAACAACAAAAATTTCAACATCATATTCTCAAAATTCAGCACAAGAATTTTAAAACCAAAGAAGAAAAACCTGTTTAAAGTTTGATGGCTGGCTGGGAACAAATTCTGAAGCTTCTACCAATTTTTCTTAAATTCACCAAATCTTGAAGAAGTAATCTAAGACAATCCAAATCCCAATTATTCTTGCTAATAGAATCTAAAAAAAAAACAATTTCCAAAACAATTTTTTTGCAAAATATTCTAAAAACTGTTGCCATGAAAATTCTTCGAGAATATTGCCGTGTATAAAAATTGCAACCCCAAAATATTTTAATGCATTTAATTAACTCTCAATCATGAAGCTTAATTGATAGTCAATTATGCATTCAAAATTGATCAATCAGTTCTAACTTACCCTTTTAACAACATATCAAATTCTCAACTCCAAATCCAAGAATCCATAACATATTGAAAACATCTTTTAAAATATATACTTTCCATGTAAATCCCATTTGCACAACTAAGTCAACAATTATATTTAATTAAATACTTTACAAAATTAACTTTCACTTTTAAAGTAAATAACTTATTTAATTTAAAATAATAAATTAAACCACAAACATAACCATAAGCATTTAATCAAATATAAATATATTAACAGATAATCATTGAACTTAAATACTGAGTTCCCAACAAAACAATACAGACAAGAACGACACAACAGAAACAAACTAGACAACAAGGAAGGGTAACAAATAGGTACTCGTTCAATAAAGAATGATGGTTCAAATAGAACCTGTCATTACCTCCGGATCAAGATAATTTCATTGAATTAGGGTACGCTCAGACTTGACAAGCAGGTGGAGCCGTTACCCGGTACCTGTATCTGCATGAAACATGACTATTAAAAACATATAAACTTATATCAGAAAACACACCGTGAAGAAGAATCATAGCGTAGCAGGGTACTCACGAATGAGTAATGCTACACTATCTTCTTCACCGAAACTAACGAACATCATATATCATAGACAATCATTTCAACATGATAACCACATAAAAACTCATAAACCACATAATCCATATCATGTATGTGTCTATCACAATATCATCTCACAAACACAACCAGATAATCAGAATGTCAAATGTATCATCCACAGAGTGTAAAACAACATAGTATCATAATCAACTAAAGCATCTATCTATCAAGCTGAATCAAACTAAAACAAAGTGTCATAACTAGAGGGCACTACATTTACATTAATCTTCTAAGTTCAAAATCTGATTATAATATTTATTTATTTTAAACAACTATTCTGATATATCATAGTACAGTTTGACTAGAAAATAATGAAATCAAATTCTACAATATATTTTAAATCACAAATTTCATTTTCCTCAAATTCTAAATACAACTTAAATTAAAAGACATTTTCAAACAAATTTACAAATAACATTTTTCCCCTTTATATATAATTTTTTTCCAAAGAATAACTTATTTTTTATTTTTCATTATTTGCTCACATTTCCTGCATATACACTATATGATACACACACACACACATATATATTATTATTATATATACATACATACATACATACATATATATATATATATATATATATATATATATATATATATATATATATATATATGTATGTATGTATGTATATATATATATATATATATAATATATAAATATTGAAATAAATATATATCAATTCATCTAATGCTGCTGCAATTGAAGCACAAAATAAACTGAATATATGCACAAAATATATTAAAACCTCCACATTAATATTTAGAAACTACAAAGCATAATAAAATATCATATATATGTTTATTTTATCCCACAATTTTCCCATAAAAGAAATACAATGACAAAAGAGAAGTGTAAAAATTTCTAGAGTGCTCGAATAGGGAAAATACAAGGAACAAAAGGGTTCTCAGATGAGAGAGATTTTCAGAGGTTTAAAGCTGAGAAGATTCCAAAGATAGAGGGAATCAAAATTTCAACAGGAATTCCAGAATGAAAATTATAGAGAGGAAGGAGAAATCTACAGACAAGAAGAAATAATTTACAGAGAATGGGATTTTCCCAAACACACAAAGAAAACATATTTTCTCTTTCAAACATAATTTCCTTTCTCCTTTTAAAAACTAAATCTACAGAGATCAAATTATGAGAATCGAATTACCTGGAGTCTTACACAAAGCTCAATTCGAGGACAAAATGATGCGCGACTCCAACCAATTGCAATCTTCCATAATCCAGAGATTGAAAACCCCAACAACAACGGATTCGACAACAAAACCCAGTGCAAGCCAAAAATCAAATCTTCTCAGGTCAAATCGACGAAAAACCACACAGATTACTAATCCTCAAAAAATTTCTCGACAATTTTTTTTTGAGTTGCAGACATTTTTTCATTTCCTCCCTCTTGCTTTTTCGAAAAAACAATATTTGGAAATATACTTTTTCCAAAAAAACCAAATCAGAAGTTGCCATAAATTTTCTGACAACTTTCCCATGCAAATTCCACTTAACCCACCATTTCTGCCATTTTCCAATTTTGGAAGAAGAATCTTCCATAATTAATTTACACTAAAAAAAATATGCCTTTTAAATATTTTAATTTCATTTTAATAAAATTAATTTTTTGAAAAATAAACAATTAATTAATAATAATTTTAAACAACATTTCACTTAATTATAATTGAAGTTTAAAATTTATTTTATTAAATCACATTTTTCTAATTAAAAGAAATAAGATAATGATTTCCTTAACTTTATTTCTTTTAAAAATAAACCATAATAATTTATCTAACTATTTATTTAATTTAATGATTTAAATTAAAGGATAGCTTCACATTTTAAAATAACACTAAAAATGCTAATGTACACCATAATTTTCCAAAGTATTAATATTATAAGCAATATTGAACCTTTCATTAATTTAATATTTTGCACCATAGACTAGCATTTAATTTAAATCATAAAGCACTAGACCAAGCCATAAACACACTTATAAAATTCATGAATTAAAATGATTTAATTAACAACCATGCCCACACGAATGAAGTACAGACACAACATGAACAATCCCTGGACCAACCACTGACATAGGCGGGGTACTTTCTTACCAACTCCCTAACCACATCAACCATTGGGTCTGTAGGATGCGCTTAGACCCAAAAATGCAGGTGGAGTCGACACCTAGTACTTGCATTCCTGCATAACACAAAACGTCGAACATCATATACATATGCAAATAATTCATAGTCAAACACATTGTGAAGGAGAGTTATGGTGAGGCAGGGCGCTCATGGATGAGCGATGCCACCCCGTCTCCTTCACCCGAATCAAATACAGTAAACAAAATCTAGGTATCACATTATCAAAATAACTCACAAAGTAACATCATCATAACATGAGTATCCCACACATAAGTCCAACTATCATAAGTAAATAAGCATAACTGTCTGCCACACCCAACACATGGCAGAAAAGCTGTCAAACAGAGTATCAAATTTTCATTAAAACATAACCAAAAATCACACTAAAGGAAAACACGCACACCAAAGCAATATCAAAGTATTAGAACATGAGAGGCACTACAATACAAGTATGAGAGTATTTTATATTAGTAGTTTGTCCTATCACAAATATAAAAAGTGAGATATTAAAATAAGACACTCATTTAAACAAGTATTGTTATCATAGTGAAAAATATTGTTATGTGTATAACTATTGGGGTAGCAATGTACAAGCATAGGAGTATTTCATATTAATAGTTTGTCCTATCACAAATATATAAAAGGTGAGATGTATTTTTCCAATAAATGTGAAGTATTTTCAAAATGTTTTAGTGTAACGATTGATCCATTTTGTTTTATATAAGTTGTATTTTAAATAATCATGTATAAAAACAATAAATAGATTTTTTTTGTTCAACTATTGGTCATTTGTGTGAAATAGTATTTTTGTGTTCAACTATTGTCCAATTGTGTTGAATATACAAGCTAAAGATAAAAAAAAATTATGGTTACCAATAGGTATTTGGTGCATTTAGGTTGCATATAAGTTTTATTTTAAATAAAGGTATGATATTCTACAAGCAACAAATGATATTTTTTTTCAATTACTAGGCATGATTAAGTTTCAGTCAAATCTTTAAAAATTCAAAATTTGGACACTTCTCAATAGATGTGGTGATGTGGCAAGTTGCATCATGAGTCACACCTCCAAACCTTAATTATAGATAGATAAGAGGTCAATCCACATTTCAAAAGAAAAACGAAGGTCCTACGATATTTCATGCAATGGCTACATGCTCACAAAATTAGCTCGCATGACTATTGCCCCTCTCCCCTATTGCTTTTTTCAAAATCAATCCTTGGAAAGGAAACCAATAAGAGAGTGCCAAATTTTTTATATAGGCCAACACCCATACTTGCACCCAAGCCTACAATCTTATTCATGTCTTTTCTGATATGTTGGAAGGTAACTCATTCTCACTTTGAAGTCAATTGTTTTGATTCATCAATGATCAGTTTTAATTGTCAGAAGATATATTTCTAGACTTAATTTCTTTAATAAGGATATGAAATTCACCTTCCACAATTAACTTTTTCCATGCTTTACATGTAATGACTTTTTTAGGTCCATTCCAATATTTTTGGAAAGTTTCAAAATTATTAGAGAACACCAACCTTATTGGAGAGGAATTTTGACAATGGTAGTGATTTCAAGAAATCAAAATGGATCCAATGGTACTTTTCAGATGCAATTTTGACATTGGAAGCTCTCCACACTTATTTGAAAAGTTTGATAAATTTGGAAAGCACCAGTTTTCTTAAGAATATTTTGGCATGGTAGAATTCATATTTGGTCCATTTTAATATTTTTCATAATTTTGGATGGATGTGTGAAAAATAATTAAATAATTAAATATTAACTTGTCAAGAAAATAAAAAATAAAAAACAACTTATATTTAATTATTTAAAAAAAAGTCTTTTTTTGGAGAAAAATAAGAAGACAAATAATAATATTTTATTCTTACAAAAAGTGCTTATAAAAAGAGGTTTTGAGAAGAGAAAAATCATTTGAATATTTTATCAAATCCTTGATTATTTGAGAGATTGAACCAGGTTCATTCTTTAACCAAAGGATGAAAGTCCTTTTGACCATCAATTTCATGGATGAAAACCTATTTGACTAATTGAGTAGATTCATAGAGTTCACCATTGAACTAAAGATTTGTGAAGTGTTTGGTGCTCAAAATCCAGATAGCATTCCAAGTTTTACATTTTGTTTTAAGTTTCCAATTTTGGGATTGTGCTAAAGTAGAGAAATATATTTTCCAAATCTATTCTTGTTATCCAAAGTGGAAGATAAAGTTTATTGGATATTTGTAACAAATAATAAATTTATGAAATTGGAGGTATTTGTTTAGATTGCCATTTTATGTTTGTTGGCCGCCACTTTTATGGATTTTTAAATATAAAATTGCTGGTCACTCAAACTGGTGCGTGGGTTTTCCAGCAATCATAAGGAGGTTTGGAGAGAATAAAGAAGTGACAACAATAAGGGTAACTTAGTGAACTACTCATGCAGAAGTGGAGGTTGTGTTCATAAGTGTAAAGTATGCCATTAGAAAAGGGTATTCAAAAATTTGGGTGGAAGGTGACTCAATGAATGTCATTAATTATCTGAATGGTGTGCATCCCCCAAGTTGGAATGTGGATCAACTTATCAAAGATACAGTAATTATGATTCAAACATGTGTTGAGACTCGTATATCTCATGTGTATCAGGAAGGCAACTCTCTTGTTGATTGCTTTGCCAACATGGTTGTTAGTCTTAGTGAATTTGGCTCGTGGGAGGAGGGATCTATCATTCCCGAGAATGCTAGGAACATCTTAAGAATTGATGGTATTGGATAATTTGATACGGATTTTATGGTCTTGTAATTCGCTCCATTTGGCACACTTTGTGGGTGTTGTTTGGCTCTTTGGCTTGTATTTGGTTATTTTCTACCAGAGTTCAATGTTGGCTACTAGGGGTTCCATGGGCAGAGACAGGAATCATGTTGAGCCTAACTCGTGTGGTGATATTCAAAGGAGGAAGAAGCCATGGAACATCCTCAGTCATGGAAATTTTACTCCTTTTATGGAGAGGTTACATGGGCATGACCTGAATGCATTGCCCAAGTTTGTTTTTGTCTGGCATAATCACAAACTGGTGATAAAGGGACCAGAGGTGGAAATGAATGAGGACTTTATTGCTTCTGTTATGGGTTTTCTGACTTTGGGTAGGAAATTTTTTAAGGACAAAAAGGGTAATGAGGAGGCCATGACCCAATTTTTTAAGGATGGTGAAAGAAAAAAATTAGTTAAGTTGGAGAATTGGTGTTATGATAGAGAGTCCCTGAAGAAGATCTGGGCTAGGGTTGCAGAGGTGATGATGTGGTACATGACACTGGAGGGGAGATTTAAGGCACTTCTTGGTCACCATTTCACTTTGCTTAATCATTTCAGGCATGGCTTGTTCATATCCTTTCCCTTTTTTCTTTTGTCTTCATTGGAATCCTCTATGTATTCCCATTTGAAGAACAGGAGGGCCCCCATCCTTCGTGAAGGGCTTATATTGCTTATTATGGAGCATGTTTAGTCTTTGACTCCAGCCCTCTCCATCACTGGTAAGGGGGTAGATTTCATGGCCCTTTCTGGGTTTTCAGATTCAGAGTCCTCATCGGATGAGGAGGAAGAGTGGAATGAGGATGAGGTTGGCTTGGATTCGGGGTCGAAGAAGAGGAAGGTGGCAGGTTCCAAAATTAATAGGGTACCCAAGAGATTGGTCATTTTTGGGAGCGAGGACATGGAGGTAGGGTTAGATGGGTCTTCTCCAAGAGAGGAGGATGTGTTTGGTGATAAAGGTGTTGTTGGTGGGGCTAATGAGGTTGGGGCCCAAAAGAAGGTTGATGTGGCTGATAAACTAAGAAGGTTATCGAAGAGACTGGCTAATTTGAAGAAAAAGGAGTCTGATGTGTTAGCCAGGGGTTCTACAAAGGCTGAGGTTAGCAATAACCTGAACGTTACTACTATGACTGTGGAGGAATCCCTTGTTCATGATTTACCCAAGGCTTATGTAGAAAAGGAGGTGGTGAGCGGAATGCGGAGGGTGAGGGCAAAGGAAATGTTGTTCCACCCCTAAAAATTGATCCTCTATCGGAGGATTTTTCGTACTTAGATGAGGAGGATACCTCAATGTTTGTCTTGTTAGATATGGCTAGGGCGGGTGCTACCAGTACCTTCAAATTGGCCAAATGGACATTGCAGGAATTCAATAAAATCAACATTAAAATTAGGGGCCTTAAGGCTAATTTGCAGAATGTCCTGAAGACCTCTGTTTCGAATATCCTCATTGAAAAATTGGTGGAGTTGGAACAATCTCATAATGAGTTAAAGGAGAAATGTGAGGATAGACTTAAAGCCCTCGAGGCTAATGTTACAAGTTTAAATAATGATATTAGAAATTTACTACAGGTGAGTCATGTCTCAGTGAAGAATAGTGTTGAAGCCCTGGAGACTCTCTTCAAGAAAATTAGTCAGCTTAGGGAAGAGTAGGTCTACTTCTATGAACTCATGGAGACAAAACATGTGGCTAAGGGTAAGGGAAAAAAATCCCTTAAGGATGATGATAAGGTGTTGGTTTGGAGAGGGTCGGTAGAGTGGAAAAAAGTGTTTGATGCTGAAAAATAGGAACTACTGGATATGGTTGAAAAACATAAGTCCCAGTAGGTTGAAATGGCCAAAACTCTAGGTGGCCTTCATTAGTTTCTAGTCTTTTTCTGTTTTTTTCTTTTTTGGTTTCTGGTCGGTTTGGTGGTTGTTGTTTTGTTGTTGGGAGCCACTAGTTGTTAGTTGACTTTCTTTTTCTGGCCCCCATGTTGGTTGGTTTTTTGCTCGTTGGGTTGCTGGTGGTGGTTGAATGCTATATTCCTTGAGTAGCTTTTGGTATCTCGTTTGTAAAGGGTTTCAGGTCCCTTCAAAACCTATTTTTCCTTTTAATCAAAACTTAGTGAGCTACACCAGCAACCCTTGTTTATGCATCATTATCACTTTAAATTGGTGTGCAAACAACAGGTTGGAGAAATACAGAGGTCTGTTATACAGGGACAGCGTTGAATGCTATCATGTATGAAACCCAAGGGGGTTGATTTGTAAAATTTATATGGTATATGAGAGTCTTCAAGAATTGAAGGTCAAAAAATTTACCTTTCAGCTGTGTATTTGCATAATAAACTTTAATCAACAATTAAATGCCAAATATCTGTAAAAATGTCAATGACTCTCCATATATGGCAACTATTTGTGATTATTCCTAAGATCAATATTGATAGTTGCAACTGTTCTAAACCCTTCAACCCTTCAAATCAGATTTATTGATTAATTTTATGATTTCCAAATTATTTGATGAAATGTCTATGAGTTTAAGCTGAAGTATATACAAGTTGGTGGCAAAATTTAGTAGGGGTCATTTCATAAAGGCTGCAACTTGAATGTCTTTTAGCATAGCTATAGCATCCACCTGATTGTTAATGTCAAGATCTATGTTCATATAGTATATTATCTTTAGCTAGCAAGGTTCATCTCTTGTAACACTGCCTTAAAACACCACCTCCTCCATTAAAACAAAGACTGCCTTTAACTAATCCATCAAAATAAAGCTTCACATACTTAAAAGGAGCAGATAATACGACTCCATTTTCTTTAGCATTCTTTGAATATTTACTTTTAGCAAGTGATCAATTTTACATTTTTCATTTATATATCACTTCCTTGAATAAAAACCTAGCTTTACATGTTTAATCTTTTTATGTTTCTAGAAAAAGATTCTACATAGGAACAAAACAAGTTATGTACTTAAATAGGTCTTGACAGTGTGGAGTGACTAGTTGGAAATTTATACATAGTTGTAAGCTAACCAAGAAAGGACCTCTACATTAAGATGCAGTTAAGCATATTCAATTATGTAATA
>VDFB02161439.1:0-17716 GCA_007258455.2 Sequoia sempervirens | reverse complement strand
TGTTCTCTGGCTAAACATTCACTCTAGACTATCGGTCTTTGCAGAGTTGTCCGTGAATGATTTCCCTGTCCGACTTTTGCTCAGAACTTGACCCTTCGCCAGATCTTCTTACCCACATCTCGGATCTCGCACAAATTACATATTAATAAATTATGAAGGACCGTGTTATAGTTGTCACGACACCCAAGTGAGTGAAAAATCTTAAGTCTACTCCAGTGACCACTGCAGTCTTAAACCCATTGTAGGCTTCAATGCTTACCCGGTCAAGCTAAACGGTAAAAGAGAAATGAAGTATCAAAGCAAAAGAGAAAAAAAGAAACTCTAAGAAAGAAAATAAATGATCGTATGGGCGTTCGGATAACTCTACTGGGGCTATGGACGCCCGACCAGCAGTAGAGCAATATCCATGAGATTATAGTGACAACTCCGCCGGGGCTATGGACGCCTGATTGGCAGTGGGGCAATGTCCAGGTTACTTTTGGTGTTAGGCAACTTACGTAGCTCACTTGGTTAAAGTAATAACCCTGGTTACTATCCCTAAGAAAGGAATGAACTCACTTTGCACACACTTTTGAGATGTCATGTAAGCTGACCCAATTAAGGATCTCGTTCTTCTGGATTCATCCTTGGAAGCCGTTTCTGGTCTACGAAACCAGAGATTCTGGGTTCTGAATGAATATTTATCCCTAGAATGCTCTGGAGCGTTCTCCAGCGGAGTCACCATTTGTTGTGCCCTCAGCACACACGCCCCATTCAGAACGGAGACCCTCTTTTCTTTCGCCTTGTTGGGTCTTTCGGGATCGCCTCGTTTTGTGTGCCCCTTATTTTTGATGTTTTGCATGGTCGATATTATCCTAAAGTTTCATCATAAAATCGACTACGTTCTCCCTTTTGGTTTTTGCTGCCCTCTGGGGCCTCGTGGGTTCCTTGGGCCTTTTTGGCTCTGGGGCGGCCCCAGGTCCCTCTGGGCCCGGGCCTCCGGGATTCCCTTATCGGGTTTCCCCGCCGATTCGTTGCCCGGTGACATTCCACAGGCGATCTTTCCGCTTCCACTAGAACGCTTCATTTTCTGTTCGTAGTTCTTCGAGGGTTTCCCGGGCGACCCCTACTCCTTCGGGCCCCGGGCTCCGGAAGTCCGCGTCCGGACTTCCGTCGCGGGATCGCCATCCGCGACGGCGATACTCTGGCGGCCGCCCGCCCCTCGGGCTCTTGGGTTGAGCTCACCGCCGCCCTCAAAGTGCTAAGCGAAGCCCTCGGCGGCGATCTCACTTCGGCCTCCCGCCCCCGGGATTCGAGCATCCCCTCGCTGCCGCCGTTCAAAGTCCTCGTAAAGTTCCGCGGCGGCCGTCGTTGCATGGCTTCCCGCCTGCCGGATCCCGAAGTCTTCACCGTTGTCGCCGACTTGAATTTGAATCTCACCAACTTTTTGCACTGATGTACGTGCAATAAATGCGAGCATTAATGACCGATAGGGTATATAAACCATGGTCCCCAATGTCATTTTAACTTTGCGAATTTGAGCGAATTGATAGAGCCGACGTTTGGAGCCCACTACAATCTGCATCATCACGATCATCAGCATCAACGTCGCTCCGTCAACCCTGCCGGTGAATCCCATCGACTTCCTGCTTAGCGAATTGGAGGTAGGCCATCCTCGTTCGCCCTCCCGCTGTTTTTGATCTTTTTTGTGGGTTTTGTTAAAGTGAACAATGAATTAAATTGCATAAAATTGAACATCACCCCGTCGCGATCCAAACCCATGTCCTCAAAATTTCCTAAACTCAACGCAATGATCCCCCCTCTCAGCCCGGAACTCGCCCGTTGCGCGGATGTTCTTCACGCAGGGCGACCGACCCCCTCGGGCCCGGTCCCCTCCTTCGCTGCTCCATTCCGCGTATGAATGCATGTCGGCGGCCGCCTCCCTAACTGGGCCCGAGTCATCGGGATTCAGTCCCCGGAGTGCCTTTCGCACTTTGCCGCATTAAAATGACCTCGGCAGCAAACCTCCGTCGGCTCCCGGCCCTCTAGGTCCCGGTCCGGCCTTCGCCGTCCGCCTGCGCCACTTTTCCCCTTCGTGGAAATTGAGTTTTTCTGATTCATCTTCTATGCCTCCGGACCCCGGATCTCGGGCTGCCGCTTCCAGTTTTCCGCCGAAGCTCATGACCGGCGTCTTTTGGCGTCCTCCTTGCTGCCGCTGACCCTTGCCGAGTTGCATTGATCACGGAGTTAAGTCCCGGAACTCGGGTGTCCATTGCCGATGGAGTAAATCGCGGTGAACCACTGCTTAGGCTTCTCGACCCTCTACAGACTCGGTCTTTTCGCCCATGCGTAGGTAAAGCTCACCGAAACCCTTAGCGGTATTGACTGATCTCCCATCTCTCCGGTTGCCGGGTCCCGGTCTATCTTTCGCCGCCGCCGTTGAAAACATAGCAAAATGCATGCGGCGGCCTGCACCTCGCGTCATTCCACCTCCCGGGTCCCGGGACGCCTTTCGCCGCCGTCGCCTATGAGTTGTCATAACTTCGCGACGGCCGTCCCCTTGCGTCCTCCCGTGGGCCGGAGCTCGAACTTCACCTCGCTGTCGCCGCTGGGCCACATTGAAAAGTCCATCGGCGGGGAACCGCCGTCGGCTCCCCGCCCTCTGGGCTCCAGTTTTCTCCTCGCCGCCGCTGTTCAAAATGATCAAAGATTACGCAGCGGCCGTCAGCTGGCGTCCTCCCGGCCTCTGGGGCCCGGTGCTCCAAGTGCCGTCTTGTCTAAAATTGTTAAACCAAACCTGGAATCAACCGTCTTTTTGCTTCTCGGGTTCCGGCCTCTGGGCTTCCGCCGCCGGACTTCCGTCTGGTGTCCGCCGCCGCCGGCTTCCTTCACCTGACTGCCTTTCGGCTTGGAACCTCTGAGGTCCTTTAAATTGATCTAAATCAATTCAAATTGAAAATATGACTTTGAACCATGACCTAAATCAAGCCATTCTCCATCATGGGTCTCTTAGAACATCAAAATCTGACCAACGGGTGTCCTCGGGAACTTTTGGTCGTGTTTTCCCTTCCTGGCAGCATTCCTGCCAGGGAAGTCTGGCCCTTCAGGCCCGGATTGCTCAATTGCCCTAAAATGAAATCAATATCGTCTGAGGATTAAATTTATGATGCATTTGAACGGTTATTTAGATGATATGCTCGCAATGCGAACTAACATTAACGTTATTGGTGTTTTGTTGTGCTGACCTCGCCCTTTGCTTGCAGGATATATGGAATCGGCCACAGAAACTTCAGGAGCCTCTACCAAAAAGGACAAGGGTAAGAAGTCTGGGAGGGCCGCTCGTGGGAAAGACGACAAAGACCAAATGAAGTTCCAATTTCAAGGTGAAACGCTCTAGTCAAAGGTCTCGACGGACTGGAAAGAGATCTCAGACACCAATATAGGCCAGGTGGACATAGATGAGTTCACCTAGAGGGTCAAAGTGGACCCTAAAACAAAGAATGCCCGATTAATACGCCAAAGTGGAATTGCCAAAGCTGTCGGCTTCCCTCCGTCTCTGATAGCACCTGAATTGGTGATGGCTTGCTGGGAAGCCTACCAGACGGATACCCGAACAATCGTGGACAAAGAAGGGAATATCCTTGCTGACATATCTCTGGAGGGAATCACAAAAACATTCCACATTTCTACATTCCCACATATGCAAGTCCCCACTTTGGAGCAGTGTCAAGCGGCGTGGGATGCCAATCCATTGGGCTGCAAAATGTCAATTAACATTTACTGGTTAAAGGAGAGACGGGGTAGCGCTGCAAAGGATCCCTAGGAGTTGTTACGCAGCGACTTCCACAAGGACTATCACGACTTGGTGACCATGCTAAGTAGGGTCATGGGCCTCCCAGCAGCCGCCTACTTCCAGGAGTGGATAGCTTACTATATTGAGCAAATCATACGAGGAAATGAGGATGTGAAAACTAAGATCTCGTTCGACTGGGGGAGCATCATCAGCAACTGCTTCCACGAGCAGTTTGTAAATGTCAAGAAAAGCAACAAGTTCTACATGACCTCATACTTGGTGTACTCCTTGGCAGATCAGAGGCAATATAGTGGACTCTTCATGGCGCTGGATGGGGATCACAAACGAGGAATTAAACCTTTTGACTGGTACCCTCAGCTACAATACCGCTACTTCAAGAAGGAGTACCGCCGGGTCAATGATGCCTTCATAGGCCACATTATCAGATTGATAGCCGGGGACTTCGAGAGAAGGGTATCTCACAGTGCCAGGGCACTCTTGAAGGAGTATGCCTTCTTATACATTCAATTCCCCAAGTTCACTTACATCCGTGCCCAAGGATTCACGGAACGACAGAACAAGTTGCCGAGATACCCGAACGATAGGATTATTCTCCTAGAGCTTTCCCGGCAGCTCCAACATATTCAAACGATCTTTGGCAATAAGCACATGGCAGGGATCCCTTATCCCATGATCCTCGGCCAGGGCCAGTATCGACTGCAAACATCTCAATGCGCCGGCAACTCAGAAAAGGAACTCAAAGAATACAACTTTGAATGGTACACAGCTCGCCCACGGATGGACCCCCACGGCCACGTCAGGAAAGCGCTACGGCCGGCATACGCCCACTAGTACCATGTTGAAGATTTCTGAGCAGATTGTAAAGATGATAAGGAGGTCCGCAAGAGACACTACATGCGAATGACAATATAGTTTTTGAGGAGGGTGCAGCTGTTTCAGGTGCCAGACCAACTCGAAGAGGATGAGTCCACCCTGGTGCACCCGAGGTACCCTACGGTTGTCGACCTGGCAATCCCCTCCATCGACTAGGACGAGCAAGAGGTTGAGGACCTGGATATTATCACGAAGCCAATTATAGCTCGCACTAAGGAGTGGGTTGATGGGCAGGTGGCACAACTGGAGCAATAGGGGGTCACTTTAACATATGAAGCACTCAAAAGCGAGCCGACTGCCACGGAGGATGTTGCCGCCTCCCCATCAGCTTGTGAGACCTCCAAGTCTCCCCCTATCACTAGGTCCCAGAAGAGAAAAGAAGAAGAAACAGCACAGTTCGGGGGCCCCAAAGAACAAGCAACGAAGGATACGGGAGTCTCATCTCCCAAGAAGCTTAAAAGGACAGTAATCACAACAGAGGCGCAACCTCCATTGCTCCTTCCTCCCCCGACTGATGTGCTGCCCACCTCTCAGGCCGCAGCCGCCTCATCTCCACAGGCGGTGGACATTTCGGTCCACCTTGCCTCTTCGCCCCTGGCTGGGTCCATAATCAATATTGACTCTTCCTCGAGCATGACCACTTCCCCTTTCTCTGCTACTGCCATGTCACCCATCACCTCCCTGCCTCTGGCAACAATACCATCGCATGTTCCCCTTTCTAGCGTGCCCGAGGCTATTACATGGCACTTGCAGAGTCTTCTTCATGATCTCTCGCAGATTTTAATGGACCCTGCTCTCCAGGCTGCCCTCGCCCAAGCCCTCGCAACAGCTCAGCCTTCGCAACAGCTCAGCCTTCGCAACTGCCAACAAGTCTGCCGGCCATGGAGGCCACAATGGAGATTTTCAAGGAGATGGAGGAGCTGGAACAGGAGGCTTCAAAGCCTATTGAAGAGGAGGTCGATGATTATTATGAGCAACCTGAATTTGAGCATAGAGCCATCGACAAGGTTGCCTACGAGGAAGAAGAGACAGGCTCTTCCGAGAGCGGGGATGGAGAAGATGGCTCGGGCGCCAAGGAAATTATTAGGGTTTTTGATGATGATGTTGAAGAAGAGTTGGCTCAGCAGCCAAAGGATGTTGGAGAAGAGGCGGAACAGTCGCCACGTGGTGAGGAGGGACAGCCGGAAGAAGAGCAACCAAAAGGGGATATTATTGAGGCTAAGACCCACATTGTGAAGAATCCAGAACCCGAGGCCACTGAAGAAAAGAAAGAAGAAGAGGCAGCAAAAGAACAGGATCCCACTCAGATATTACCCACCAAGCTGCCTGTCAAAAGCCTCGTGTTTTATCAAGACTCTTACGAAGAGAAGGATGCTGCCAAGGAAAAGGAAGAGCTTGAAAAGGAAAAGGCGGTAGAAGTCTTGCCTCTGACTGAGACGGGTGAAGGCAGCCATGATACACCCAAGGACAAATCTGTTATGCCCGACTGGCTGAAAAAGCAGCTCGAAAAGACTACTCCTGTTCTGAGCGACCTGAGGTCGAGATTGGAAGCCATCTTGGCTCGATCTCTAGCCACAACAAAGAAGGAGAAGAAGCCTAAGGTCCGTTCTCGGATAACCATGGACGATTCTGGCTCCCGGGCTGCACAAGTAGCAACGCCAACTGTTGGCCAGGCCGGAGTAAGCTACAACATCTCCACGATCGACCTAAGGACAGCCACTAGGGAATAGAAGGTCGGACGTCTGGAGGAGTCGGTGGCCACGGTAGTGCACCTGATTAAACAGGACAAGATTACCAAGGATGAGCTAAAGGCGCAGGTTGCTGCCCTGACCGATTATATTCAGCAGTGGTCCTCAGTAGATGATCTGCCTACTACCTTTACAACCGCGCCACAACTGCTCTCCAAGGAACAAATAGATAAGCTGGAGAGGAGGAAAAACTTGGAGAAGACCACGGAGGATTGGTTCCAGCAGGTTGCAAGCGTTGGAAACATAGGAATCGGCTTGGCTGTGCAGATAGACAACAAATTCCTGGACCTAGTTCAATCCTTGGAAGGCACGAAGAAACTTTGCACCAACTTCCCGGCGATCTACGACTCTACCTTCCCAAAGGTTGAAGCCATCCTTCAAATTCCAGAAAGCATGTGGGAAGAAAAGCTACAACTGAAGAAGGAAGATCACTGGTTGGTAGACATATGGTGCAGAGACCTCATCAACCGAAAAGAAAGGATGGAACAGATTCAGAGCATGGTGGATCCGGATATTGCATGGATCAAAGAAATCCGAGCAGAATGCGCCGAGTACCTTAAGCTGATAACGGGCCATGATATGCCCACGGTGCAATTGGATGCAGAAAAGGTTAGGTCATACTTTGAGGAAAAAATGAAGGACGAGACAGCCAGAGATATTACAACGGACTTCCTGAGTTTCGCTACCCGTGCCTTCGATAGATCAGAGCTATTCAGAGATCAGGGCTCAAAGTATGATGAGGACTGGAAGCGGCTGGAAGAGAACGTCAAAGAATGGAGCTACCAGGCGTTGAGATGTGAAATCCTCGAGATCGACAAGCTCAAGGCCGTCATCCTCAAGTACATTGAGCATGCAGCCTCCGATGAGCAACAAGATAGCCCAGCCAAGGAAGAGGACCTCCCAGAAAAGTAGCTATAGCCAAAGAAACAGCAATTAGCTACAGGACGAAAAAGTAAATAGTGTCATCCACTAGATGACAAAATAGGGAAAAGACAAAATATGTTTTTTAATTGTAAATCTATTTGGGGGTAGGTGAAACCCTATTTTGTAATGAATCGTGGCCACACAATGGAAATGAATCTTGGCTATTTATTTGATTTTTGAAACGCTATAAATAGAGCACTCCTCTCATTTGCAAAAATGAGTTGAGTTGTTGTAAAGGCATGCTGTTGAAACTTATGAGAAATAGCATTGACTTGGTGCATTTTCTTGTGTTCTCTCATGTCAATTCATTCACTTCTCCAATATTAGATGTTTAGTTTAGATCTCTTTGCTGTTTAGTTAGCTGTTCATGTTATTTGGATAATTTTAGGAATGCTGTTGGCTGATTGTGAAAATTCCTGTTTTATTGATGATCCCTTAGTCCATATTTTTTGTTGTTTGCTGAAGGTAGACAACTATGCAAAGTTAGCCTGGACTTGATTAAAGCTGCCCAAACACTTATCTTTAGTTCATGCATGTATGTGGTGGATAAAAGATAAAAATTTGTAGCCCTTAGAAGATAGCACAATTTCCATGATACTGTGAAATCCCTGGTTAAGTGGGATATTGTTTTAAGGAATTGTCCATTGCAGGAACTCCATTATCACTGTTCGCAGCATGCTTTAGGCTTAGGAACTTTTCTTCCCCTTCGCTTTTTTTCACTTTCTTTAGAAACTGAACAATACCAAGGTTCATTGCACCTTATAAAGCCAAAACTAACAACTAGATGGAGTTTGAGATTGATGTTTGAACCTACAGCCAACACATAACTACTTTCATGCTAAAACTCCCTTTTCGAAGATCCAACTTCATGTTTTCTGCCCATACTTTATATTTCTATAAGACCGCCTTGTGATTCCAGCAAATCACATCAAACTACTGAGGTATCTTAGCACTGTCATAACCTGACACCCGAGAGACCTTGGGATAGTGTTCTGCAACTCGATTGTGGGAGATTATCTTTCAAGAGAGGTGCACCTACGCACTACCTGCGTTGAGAAGTGCATAAAAATACCATCAACAGAACTGGCGCTAGAAGGAGGGCCACGATTGGAATACTAAGCTACGGGATAAAGCGAAGCTGGATTGGATCGGATCATTCTCCCCGGAAAGGTTTCAAAGGATTCTACGATCAGCACCAAATAAGGGAGAATTTGAAGAATTGCAGCCTCCCACAAGGGCAAAACGAGCACAAGGAAGCAGCTTCGCCTCTTCCTCTTCCTCCATTCCATCCGCCTCCATTTCACCTCCACCTTCATTTGGCTGACCTTTGTCTTCCACCCAACCATCTCAAACAACATTTGCACATCTTCCATCCGACAGCTAGGGGTTCGATCCTCTCCCAGCCCTTTTAGCCCAAAGCACAGTCCAGGCAACCATAGCTCAAGGGCAGCCCTATATTGTGGTTGTATTGCCAATATAGCCCCAAATCCTTGTTCTCCAACAGCAAGTGCCACCTCCACCTCCCCCATGGCTTGGCTTGCACATAACCCTTCGCCGATACACTTTGCTGTCTACAATGATATCCCCAAGAATCCGGAGGGCTTTTGTTCAAAATTCTATCCACGTGACATGCAAAGAACAGCTGAAGAGCATATCAAGATATTCAAAACGACGATTACTGAAATGCAGGTGGTTCACGAGGACGTGGCGTGTCACCTCTTTCCGCATTCGTTGGGAGAAGAGGTCTTCTACTGGTACATCAATCTGCCGCAGGGATCGATCACCTCATGGACCCTAATGAAGAATGCCTTCCTGCAGAAGTACAAGATTCCTGTCAACCCCGCTGACCTTTACCAGCAGTTCATGTCCATCAGAAGGGAGGTTAATGAACATATTGGCTCCTTCAATGATCGCTTCCATCGGGCTCACATAAGGCTTCAGGATCCGTACCTCCATAATGATGCGGCCGCTCTACCAGTCTATTACACGGCCCTGGATAACCTCACGACGGCGTTGGTAAAAAGGATGTGCCCCCCGCCTGCTACCTTACTGACCGCCTATGCAGAAGCCGTTATTGCAAGTGCGAACTTGGGACAAAATATCTCTAGCCCGCTACCCTCTTTGGGGCCCGTTGCCCACCCAATGCAAATTCAGGGGCTCAATCAGGCGTTTGCTCACCAAACTCCTCTCATGAACCAGGTGCCCCAATTGCCCATGGTGCCGCATCCGAAGCAGCCGTTGAATTATGCGCCTCCCGCGACTTCGTATTTGCAGCCCCAACAGCAGTACAACTATTCCCAGATAGCTCCATAGTAGCAAGCATATTCCCAACAGCCCCAAGCGTCATTGTACTTGTCGGGACCAGACTTTCCTCCAGCATATCAAAATCAGCCTGCAGCCTCGCCCACTTTTCTCCAAAATCTGGCCCCGTCGCCTGGAGGTGCGGCCGAGAAGGATAAGCTAGAGGAGCTGACCGAAATGATTAAGAAGATGTTCATAGAGATGACACATCTGAAGAACCAGAATAATCAGTTGCAGGCCTCCCAACGCAATTTCCAGGCCAATCTCAACAGGGACAGTCGAGAGTCTCGAGACAATAGAGACAACAGAGATAATCGGGAAGCGGGCACCTCCTCGGGGCAGAATCATGAGAGGGGGCAGAACTCCAATCAAAATGCAGAAATGAGGCCTTCTTAGAGGCAAAACCGCACTTGGAACACCAGGCCCAACAACGGTGGTGTCTCTACGTCATTTGATCAACCAGCAGGCAATGACAGAACATCCAGCGGTGTGTATCTGGCCGAGGCAGCTTTGTCCGGATAGTGCCGACTTCACAAAACCAGCAGGCATTCTGAGCTGGACTGCCCTGAGTTCCAGACAGCTGCTAAAATCTTCCAAGTGGAAGTACAAAATACCGTCAACAATGCCAACTGCAGGGACATCGTCCCATCGGAGCCCTACGATTCCTCATGTCTGGTGGTCAATCAGGCACCGTTTCTGCGAGGAGACCGCAATGAACCCGAAGCTGAGCCCACCCCCATCGATGATGAGAAAGTGCAAGAGGTAAGTAACAAATTAGCCTTAGCTCAGCTTTTTGATTCGGTAGATAACGGTCCGGTGGATGAAGAAGAGTCATTTGTGGATGAGGTCCACATATTCCATCAACGGTCAAGTCCCTATTTCCTTAGGAATAGACAAGCCGGTGGACCCTTCACAACTTCTACCCCACCAAACAACTTCGCCACCTCGCCTGATCCAAATGCTAGCAATAACCCATGGCTCCCTCATATACCCGCCCAATATCTCAACATGAACCAATCCCAAAACCAACCGCAAGGTCAGCCTCAGAGCCAAACCCAAAATCCGCCTGGGCAAGCCAAGGTTCAAACCCCTAGTTCTCCCATAGGCCAGACTTTTAGCTCTGAAATCGAGCAAATGGGTGAATATGTGGCGGAAGAGTTCAAGAAGGTCAAAATTAGTTTGTCGGCCTTCGAATTACTCAAGATTCCTGCTGTAAGGCACACCTTTTTCAGGGTTCTGAATGGGACTCCCTCATCTAGCACGACACAAGAGACCCCGGCCAAGAGGGTAACCTTCGAGGAGCCCAGAAAAGAACAAGAGATACAGGACAACACCAGAAGAAGGAACCATATGCCCATAAATCAGTCGACTAGTAGATACCCTGAAAAGGAGCCAGAGAGGGTTGGTAGACGGCCTCCCAAGGACCAGCAATTTAAACAAACCAAAGATACAGGCAGTGATAGGAACAAAGGCCAAATAGCTCAAATGGACACACCCGTGGGCATCCTCCAAGGGAGACCAGAAACTCCCCCGTTCCTAACTACCATTAGGGTCTTTGGGAAGAATTTGTACAACTGTCTGCTCGATTCAGGCGCGTCTGCCAACGTCATGCCCTTGGCCGTATGCAAAGTTCTTGGTATCACCCCCACACCTTCGAAAAGGAAGGTCACCCAACTGGACAAAACAGAGATTAATATCGTGGGCAAAATAAACCGAATCCCCATGTAAATCGCTGCGGACCCCCAAATACAGCAGGTTGTGGCCATCCAAGTGGCAGACATACCTGATGCCTATGGAATCATTCTGGGGAGAGAGTTCACCAAGGTGCTGAACGGATACACCGCCACCGACTTGTCTCACATGTGGCTGCCATGGAAGGGGCTGTCAAATCAGATTCGTATTGACCGAGAACCCCAGATGAAATATATGATCAGAGAATACAATAATCTCAGCGAGGTGCTGTTCACTGAGACTGACTTGGGGAATTATCGCCCTTTTTCTTACCAAAATGAGCTTGAGTTTCAGGAAGAACGGGCAGATGAGGTATTGCTGGTATTATGTAGTCTCTCGACGGGTTATGAACAAATGCCCCCAGATGCAGAAATGTTGGCAGAAGCTGATGATGAGCCAGATAAAGATGACAACTAGGGATTGCTCGATGGCTTCCAAGATTTCATGGAAAAGTGCGCAAGAGATCAGCTCAGCCTATGAGCTAGAATAAATTTCCAAGACCTATTATTGCCGAATTGGTGTAGGGTCCACAACGCTGCTCACTCCAAGTTTGACTGTTGCCTGTGCCAAGCAGTAGTGGAGCATGTTAAGAAAGTCGCTGCTCCTCCGACAGAAACACCAAAGGAGGCACCACTAAGACCACCTGCTGATCATTGCCTCGACCTGGAAAGCCTTCCTAAGATCACTAGGCCCGCTGTTCAGCCAAAAGAAAATGAAAGCTTAATCAAACCCGAAGATACGGAATCCTTTGAGTGATGGACGCTCCAGTTTGATGGATCAAAGTCAAGACAAGGAGCTAGAGCGGGGATCGAACTCATCAGTCCAATGGGTAAGACATTTCTCGCTGCCCATCGATTGCAGTTTTATTGCACCAATAACATGGCAGAATATGAGGCCTTAGTCCTTGGCCTTCTTATGGCCTTAAGGAAAAATGTGAAAGTACTGCAAGTCTTCGGGGATTCCGCACTTATGGTTAAGCAGGTCAGAAAATTGTACTCCTACCATGATCGAAGACTCACCAATTATAGACACAGGGTG
This sequence comes from Sequoia sempervirens, assembly GCA_007258455.2. NCBI lineage: Eukaryota > Viridiplantae > Streptophyta > Pinopsida > Cupressales > Cupressaceae > Sequoia > Sequoia sempervirens. The sequence goes on along the minus strand of VDFB02161439.1, from coordinate 5,308 downwards.
TGGGATCTCCTAGAGGGCTTAGATGCATTCAACATACAATTGATCCCTCGTGCTCAGAATCGCACAGCTGATGCCTTGGCTCAAGCAGCCAGCACGTTACAGCCCCTCTCTTTGTCAGGGCTCAAGAAGTTCACTGTTGAGCTAACATCTACGCCATCGGTCCCGGACAATGTTACCCACCTACAGGTCTTTAACGACGACAAGCATATCCTCCAGTTCATCACAAGCTCTGATGTCTTTGCTGCCCAAATAATCGATGAAGCTGATCCACAGGAGGCTGAATTGGACATAGAAGGGGTTATCAATCTGAAAACCAACACGATCCCCAGAGGGATGGTTCAACTGGAGCGTGTATTCGATTTAGATCAAATCAGGGATCAAGACCGACAAACAAAAAAGGAGACTATAAGTAGCTAGTGCAATGCTCACAACTTGGGAACAGCCGAGGATACCAAAAATGTTTTTATTGGGAAGGTATGTACGCCCGAAGAGAAGAGGGGAATCACAGATGCTTTGCGCAGATATCCTAACATGGTGGCATGGAGTTACGAAGACTTGAAAACATATGACACCTCTGTCATCACATACACTATCCCTCTGAAGACTGAGGTGAGGCCATTCCGTCAGCAACAGCACCCTATCAATGCCTTGCTAGAACCTATTGTTTACAAGGAGGTGCAGAAATTGCTTTCAGCAAGAATCATCTTTCCAGTTAGGCATTCCACGTGGGTGGCTAACTTGGTCCTGGTCAGGAAAAAGAATGGAGAGATCAGATTGTGCGTGGATTTCTGCAATCTCAACCGCGCCTCAGAAAAGGACAACTATCCGGTACCTTCGCTGGATGAAGTGCTGCAAATCGTCAATGACTCCTAGATGATGTCGTTCCTCGACGGATACTCCAGATATAATCAAGTAATGGTACAATACGAGGATCGTCACAAGACTGCATTCACCACTAAGTGGGGGACATTTGCGTACAGAAGAATGCCGTTTGGGCTCATCAACGCTAGTGCCACTTTCCAACGTGCTATGGATATCGCTTTCAAGGACCTGATTGGCAAATGTATAATCATCTATATGGATGATTTGACCGTATTCTTCAAGAAGCGAGGTGATCACGTCTCTGACCTATGCAAAGTATTTCAGAGATGTAGGGAATTCAGAGTTTCTCTCAACCCCAAGAAGTGCATTTTTGGAGTGACCGAAGGCAGACTACTCGGACACATCATCTCAGAGCAAGGAATCTCCATTGATCCTGAGCGCATTGAGTCGTTACTCAAGATTCAACCCCTGGGCAGCAAGAAGGAATTAAAGTCTTTCTTCGGAAAGATCAATTTCGTCTGAAAATTCATCACAGGTTTCACGGAGATCATCAAACCTCTCAATGCCATGCTCAAGCAGGACGCTAAAGTTGAATGGACGCTAGAGGCCAAACAATCCTTTGAGGAAATCAAGCGGGCCATTGCTGAGGCACCTGTGTTAGTCAGTCCAGATTATCTGAAGCCGTTCTATATCTACTCATTTACTTCAGAGCATTCTTGTGCTAGTATGTTGACCCAAAAGGACGACGAAGAAAATGAGCATCCGATCACCTTCATGAGTGCACCCCTCAAAGACGCTGAATTGCGTTACCACAACATAGAAAAGCAGGCGTACGCTTTCGTTAGGGGAGTAAAGAAATGTAGACACTACATTCTACGCAACAAGGTGTTCGCAATCGTCCCCGACCCAGCAGTCAAAATGCTTCTCACGCAAAACGAGTTGGGCGAACGGAGGGCTAAGTGGGTCACCCTGCTCCAAGAATATGATATGAAGATCCAACCAATGAAATTGGTAAGAGGGCAGGTACTCACCCATACAATGGCCGAAACAGCAACAAAGGCCGGACCTGAACTCACGGTACAGCAATATCAGCTTGAAGATGTCTCCCCGGGAGAGTGGTACCAAGATGTCATTTATTATCTGCTCAATCATAAGTGTCCACCGCATCTGCAAGGAGTCTAGAAGAGGGCCCTCCGATTGAAAAGCAACGGTTATATGTTACAGGGTTTCATTCTTTATAAGAAGAATCATGAGGGAGTTTATTTAAGATGCCTCGGCAAGGAGGAAGCGGAACGTGTTCTGAGGGAGTTTCACAATAAGTTTGGTACAGGCCATGGCTCGGGTTCTTCTACGGCACATCAGATATTAAGGGCAGGAAACTATTGGCCAATTGTCTTCAAGGATGACCATTTCCATGTTCGTTCTTGTCATACGTGCCAGACCGCTGCTACCAGGGAGAGAAATGCTGCTGTCCCACTGCAGCCCGTGCTGGAGGTAAGGCCTTTTGCACAATGGGGTCTCGACTTCATTGGTCTGGTAAGCCCTCCATCATCTGCAAGACACAGGTACATTCTGACTGCTACTGATTATTGTACTAGATGGACGGAAATAATAGTTTGCAAGCATTGTACAACTGAAGTAGTTACTGATTTCTTAGAAAGTTTCATTTTAAATCGCTTTGGTTGTCTGTATGCTTTGGTATGTGATAATGGACTTGCCTTTGCCTCATTGAAATTTGCTAGCTGGGCATTTGACTATGGGATTTCCCTCAAATTTTCATCCAATTACTACCCTCAAGGCAATGGCCTTGCCGAGTCCACAAACAAGAATTTAATTACCGTGATCAAAAAGCTACTAGATAGGAACCCCAAGGACTGGCATACCCAGCTCCGTTTCACCCTTTGGGCTAATTGCACCTGCCATAAGGCTGCCCTTGGTGATTCCCCGTTCCACCTTGTCTATGGCCTTGAGCCGATATTCCCCATCCACCTAAAAATTCTGACTCTTCAGTTCATCAACGACTTTTATGAAGGAGGGGATCGTAGGGAAGCTCGTTTAGCTGGACTTTTACATTTAGAGGAAGTTCGAGACCGTGCAATAGAAAATTTCGCCAAACATCAGGGCGCAGTGAAGAGATGGTTCGACCGCCGAGCCAAAATTAAGGCTTTCAGGATTACAGATTTGGTCCTATATTGGGACAAGACCCATGAAAAGAAAGGGGGACACAATAAATTCGACAAGCTCTGGCTTGGCCCCTTTCAGATAGCTGAGATTTTGGGAGATAATGCCTTCCGCTTAAAGAACTTAACTGGTGAAAACGTCCCGTTGCCAGTCAACGGGCAGCACTTGAAGCATTACTTCCAAACTTGAGCTCCTTCGAGCTCTTTGTTGTAAATACCTGTGCATAGGTTAGAGTAGTTGCTTTCTTGCTTGTTTGCGTTTTGTTCGCGTCGCTTTTTGCTTTCTCCCTCCTGGCAATTTTGTTTCGAAAGAGGTTTCCCGCTCCTTTGTGGTGGCCGTGCTTGCCTAACAAGCAGTTCACTTTGCTATCCGTTCTTTGTGTTCTTTGGCTAAACATTCACTCTAGACTATCGGTCTTTGCAGAGCTGTCCGTGAATGATTTCCCTGTCTAACTTCTGCTCATAACTTAACCCTTCGCCGGATCTTCTTACCCACAGCTCGGATCTTACACAAATTATATATTAATAAATTCTGAAGGACCGTGCTATAGTTGTCACGACACCCAAGTGAGTGAAAAATCTTAAGTCTACTCCAGTGACCACTGCAGTCTCAAACCCATTGTAGGCTTCAATGCTTACCCGGTCAAGCTAAACGGTAAAAGAGAAATGAAGTATCAAAGCAAAAGAGAAAAAAGAAACTCTGAGAAAGAAAATAAATGACCGTATGGGCGTTCGAATAATTCTACCGGGGCTATGGATGCCCGGCCGGCAGTAGAGCAATATCCATGAGATTGTAGCGACAATTCCGCCAGGGCTATGGACGCCTGACTGGCAGCGGGGCAATGTCCAGGTTACTTTTGGTGTTAGGCAACTTATGTAGCTCACTTGGTTAAAGTAATAACCCTGGTTACTATCCCTAGGAAAGGAATGAACTCACTTTGCACACACTTTTGAGATGTCATGTAAGCTGACCCAATTAAGGATCTCGTTCTCCCGGATTCATCCTTGGAAGCTGTTTCTGGTCTGCGAAACCAGAGATTCTAGGTCCTGAATGAATATTTATCCCTAGAACGCTTCGGAGCGGTCTCCAGCGAAGTCGCCATTTGTTGTGCCCTCAGCACACACGCCCCGTTCGGAATGGGGACCCTCTTTTCTTTCGCCTTGTCAGGTCTTTCGGGGCCACCTCATTTTGCGTGCCCCTCTTTTTTGACGTTTTGCATGGTCGATATTATCCTAAAGTTTCATCACAAAACCGACTATGTTCTCCCTTTTGGTTTTTGCTGCCCTCCGGGGCCTCGTGGATTCTTTGGGCCTTTTTGGCTCTGGGGCGGCCCCGGGCCCCCCCGGGATTCCCTTATCGGGCTTCCCCCTTCGTTCACCGCCCCGGCGGCGTTCCCCGGGCGTCTTTCCGCCCTCCGGGGCCCGCCCTATCATTTGCCGTTTGTAGTTCTTCGAGGGTTTCCCGGGCGGCCCCTGCTCCTTCAGGCCCCGGGCTCCAGAAGTCCGCGTCCGAACTTCCGTCCCGGGATCGCCGTCCGCGACGGCAATCCTCCGGCGGCCGGCCGCCCCTCGAGCTCCCGGGTTGTGCTCACCGCCGCCCTCAAAGTGCTAAGCAAAGCCCTCGGCGGTGATCTCCCTTCGGCCTCCCGCGCCCCGGGATCCGAGCATCCCCTCGCCGCTGCCGTTCGAAGTCCTCGTAAAGTTCCGCGGCGGCCGTCGTTGCACGGCTTCCCACCTGCCGGATCCCGAAGTCTTCACCATCGCCGTCGACTTGAATTTGAATCTCACCAAATTTTCGTGCTGATGTACGTGCAATAAATGCAAGCATTAATGACCGATAGGGTATATAAACCGTGGTCCCCAATGTCATTTTAACTTTGCAAATTTGAGCGAATTGATAGAGCTGACGTCTGGAGCCCACTGCAATCTGCATCATCATGATCATCAGCATCAACGTCGCTCCGTCAACCCTTCCGGTGAATCCCATCGACTTCCTGCTTAGCGAATTGGAGGTAGGCCATCCTCGTTCGCCCTCCCGCTGTTTTTGATCTTTTTTGTGGGTTTCGTTAAAGTGAACAATGAATTAAATTGCATAAAATTGAACATCAACCCGTCACGATCCAAACCCATGTCCTCAAAATTTCCTAAACTCAACGCAATGATCCCACCTCTCGGCCCAGAACTCGCCCGTTGCGCGGCTGTTTTTCACGCAGGGCGACCGGCCCCCTCGGGCCTGGTCCCCTCCTTCGCCGTTCCATTCCGCGTATGAATGCATGCCAGCGGCAGCCTCCCTAACCGGGCCCGAG
>VDFB02161438.1:0-14143 GCA_007258455.2 Sequoia sempervirens | reverse complement strand
AATGCAAACTAATGCAAACTATTGCAAATCCTAGATCTAGGGTTTGAATGGACTCCAAATTAGAAAATTTATAATGTAAGAATGTCAAGTTCACCAAAATAAAATATCAAAAAATAGTTTCTTTTCAAAATGAGGGTTCACCAATAATTTACTAAAAATAGAATGGAAAAAATGGGGTATAATGAACCTATCTTTCTCTTATTTCATTAGGAAATGAGATCCCCCAATGGTAAAATTGACTTTCAACCCTAGGCCAGTCAACCCAATTGGAGATCTTGCAAATTTCCTTATTATTAAGGACGGGGTCAAATATTCCTGAACAACACTTTTAGGAGATAAAAATAAAATAGTAAATGAACTCAAATATGTAGTGTAAGACCTGAATCATGTAGATGAAGCATAATACTAACAAAAACAACCAACTTCTGATAGATTTGAAGAAGGTGAGACACTAAAAACCTGTCACCAAAAGTGTCACAAGGTGTCCAAAAATGGCAAATGAGTCCTTGTTACACCCCGTTGTGTTATTACTTATTTAGTTTTCCTAGTTGAGTGAACATGCTTTAAATGTATATGTTTTTTCTTTATGTATCTTGGAAATATAATAAATTAATGTTTGATTCAATTTGATGTCTTATAATGATTATGTCTATGAAATATATGATTCAAATGGTTGTAATTGATTCAACTAACTATTGTTACAATGTACTAAGTTGGATGCAGGGACAGATTCAATCCTTTGAAAGAGAGGGGAAGTATCACTCAGGAGAAGAACTTGGTCTGGTAACCCTTAATGAGCCTAATTGAGATTTCACACACTCACCTCTAGTTTAGTGAAGTCAAGTCAATAGTTTGGGAAAATAATAAGTTAGCCTTGTTTGAGTATGATTTAAAAGCTGTTATGATCTTGTATGTGAATGTTTTTGATATGGGTTATGTGTTTTAGTCTCTTATCATGTATATGAGTTCTTCATTATGTGTTTGTATTTAATCGATGAGATATATACATAAAATGTATATATATGTATATATGTACGTGTCTATGATAAACTCATATACATGAGTAAAAATGTGCATAAGTATACGTAGATAGATGTATCTATGCATGTTCATGGATAGATTACCCATATGGTTTAGAATATCGATTGGACAAAGGTGACATATATATATATATATACACACACACACACTTCATGTATATATGTCAATTGATGGGATTGTGAATATATGTTTAAATGTCAAGGCATGATATATATAGTATATGTATATATATGTGTGTGTATGTATATATATGCATGAGTTATTATGTGGAATATGTAAAATGAGTATATGCATTTGAATTATCGAATGATGCATTTTATGAACTTGTAAGTTGATATATATATATATAAACATTATATTATATATATATATATATTATAATGTTTTGAATAGTGTTGGAATATTTATTTAAAAGTGCATACTATGTATAAAGTGCAACATATACATATAATAAATAGCATAGAAATAAAAGGATTGTGCATCATTTGGAGGCAACACATAAACAAATAAGATTGCATAAAGTATTTAAATGCTAATTAATGTAAACATAGGCAATTTTATAATAAGGCACATGGAAATAAAGCAAACCAATGTGTGAGAATAATCTAGAAAGACTTAGTCAAATTTTATGAAGGTAAAGTGACTATAAAATGTACAAAGAGCTTTAACTTGGTCTTTATCCAAACAACAACCAAATAAATAGGGTGTGTGATATATTGTGTTGCACCAAATGATGAACTATGCATACCTTTTAGAAGTTTGTTTTGCATTTCATTTCTAGCGTATGAGGTAAAGTAGAATGTGATAAATAGTCAAGTAAGAAGCTAGCTAAGAAAGGTCGACCTATAGAAACATTAACCTTGCATTTTTGAGTAAATCACTCTATTATCATATGGATATAACAACTAGTTGAGCATGCGCATGTTGTCATCATTTTAAATATGCCACCTTGAATTATGTTAACTGAGTCAAACCTTTGAGGGCAAGAAGTGGCAAGAATGTGAGATTGTTTTTAGCCTTGGGGTGCTCAAGTTTTTGTATAAACAGGGGAGCATTCTTCATCTTATGGGACACATAATTGCATTCTTATTTTTTTATTTTTTTGAGAGTTACTCTATTGCATTTTTGAGTTGAGATTTTATGAGAAAACTGAGAGATATTTTACAGGTTACTTTGTGAGAGTATGTCAAGTGAAGATAGAGTTAGTGAGAGGCTGAGTTTAGAAGGAGTTGCAAGCTGAATCTGGTGAAGGTTGTGCTAGGAATCCATATTTTTCAAGTGGAGCTTTCTAATTATAGGCATGCTAGTTTTCTACTCTATTTTATATTTAAAGTTGAAAAGATTGCATGATTTTATATGTTTTGTTTGAATTGGATAGAAAGAGGAAATTTAGATGCTTTATTATAAATGTGTTTGTATTCTTTTGATAAATTTTGAAAGATTATTTTTAGGTTCTACTTTGATGTGAATACCATAATTGGGTTATATTAGTATATTACATATGTAGGAATGAGTGTTTGAGTGTTTGCTATAAGCTATGCTAAGTTAAATTTTATATAGTTATAGTTTGAATTAATAAGGGGTTTGTGAAGTTTGGATTATGAATTAGTTTGAATTACTTTAGTGTACTCAAAAAGTATATAGGTTATTTCTAGGGTTAGGATAATCTAGTGAAGGGGATAGCCTATGCATAGAATATGTGTGGTCATTACAAATTGAGCTAGGAAGGTGTGTGAATAGGATGACTCTCACTCGAAGTAACTAAGTGTTGAAATATTTGGCCAAAATAGTGTAAGTTGTCATTGTTAACACTGTCAATTCACTATGATCTAGTTATGCATGCTAGTCTAGGATTGTCATACACGTAGGTTGTAGCCATTGTATGGGAAAGTTCTAGTTTGTAGGACACAACACCAAGCTGAAGAAGGCTAGTATTATGAGGTTACCAAACCAATCTCTTCGTTGAGGGGAAGGGTCATTTTACCATTAGGAAGATGTGTGAGGGACCGCAATAAGTCTGAGGTTGGCAGAAAAGTGCTTGAGTGATGCTTCTCCTCATCCGTTGGCGGCCAATATTTGAAAGGGGACTACCTGGACCATATGTATTTCTATTGCGAGTAAGCTTAGAGGAGCTATGTATGTATTCTTGTATCCATTTATATGAAAGATTGTAAACATGAAAAGTTGAACTTGAGATTAATCAATATGAAATCAATACTTTGGAAAGATTGTGATCTATTATAGTGTAATGCAATGGAAAAGTTTGGAATAGTGTTTATTTCAAATGAGCATGTTATCTTTGTTCTAGAAAAGGAAAAAATTTATTGCTATGTGATGACATCATGGTTTATTCACTTGTTAAAAACATAGAAATTTTTTGAGTAGAACAATGGGCATGTTACAGTCCTTGTACAAAAAATTTCCTCAATTTTCAAGAGCCTCTAATGATGGATCTGAGATGCCTTTTCCCATAGGTTTCACTGCAAAAATGACAGAAATAAATCTGAGATCTGAGTTTTCGTGGCCTTGACAACTTTTCACAACAACTTTGCAACTTTAACAACTTTTGCAATTTTTCACTTTTCATATATTCAATTCCAATCCTTTCTTCAACCTAAGATTTGCACATACACAAGAAAGAGAAAATTTGTTTGTTTTTGGTGAATGGGGGTTTGCCTTGGTCAAACCCCATTTTGGTAATTAAATCTTGAAATGAAATGAAACATGAATGGAAGAAACGATGAATGAACAATGCTATATTGCAACTCACTAAATCCTTGAATGGAGATCCTTAGAGGACTGAAATCTAACACATTTCTCCAAGGTCTTTATCTTGCATGAATGGCTTGATTGGATGTTGATCTTGATAGCTTGAATCTTGAATTGAATAATTAGGGTCCTAAACTTAAGGGAGGCCCATTCACCCAACCTAAATCTAGGACACTCCAATTCTAAGGAAATTTAATTGATGTTTGCAGTTATTTAGTACAAGTTTCCCTTTCAGAAAATGAGATTAATTAGGCTTTTAAATGCATAATCGGGCCAATTAGAGGCTTAATTAAGTCCAATTTATTAAGGGACCCAAACATAGTGTGAAAATGTAAAGGAGTATATTTTTTGACACTACATGTAGTAGTCTATTCAAACTTTTGGTTATGATCCTAACATTATTCAACAAGATAATGTTCTACTTTCTCAGGTGCATAATATTATAGTGTGGGAGGAAGATTTCTAGAAACATAGGTCACGAGATATTTGGCTAAAGAGTGGGGACATAAATACTAGTTTCTTCCATTTCTCTACCTTGAAACATTGTGCCTCGAATCATATCAACTCTATTCTTTCTAATGGCTAGGTGTTGGAGAAGGAAGAGGATATCATGCAGGCTACCTCTTCTTTTTTTGCTAATATTTTTTCCAATAATCAAGCTTTGGATATGGACTATCAAGAAGCTTTTTTAAATGTTATTCCTAATGTTATCTTAGAGGACCTTAATAAGAATTTGGTTTGTATCCCTTATGAGGAGGAAATTAAATGGGCGGTATTTTGTTTTGAAGGTAATAAAGCCCTTGGAAATGATACTTTTCCCATGTTTTTCTTCCATTTCGAAGGAAGTATCAGATGCTACACAAGAGTTTTTTGGGAGCAGTAATCTTTCAAGGGAATTAAATTCTTCTTTTATTGTTCTTATCCCCAAGAAATTGGGTGCTTCCTCTTTTGGTGAGTTTCGCCCGATCAGCCTGTGTAACTCTATTTATACAATTTTCTCTAAAGTGTTGGCTTTGAGATGGTAGTTAGTTCTTCCTTAGATTATCTCTTAACAACAAAATGGTTTTGTTCTTGGATGAAAAATCCTTGATTCCATTATCACTATACATGAGGATATTCATTCCCTGATGGTTAACAAGAAGGTGGGATTTCTTCTGAAAATAGATCTTATCAAGGCCTATGATCAAGTTAATTGGTAGTTCCTACTCCAAATTTTGAAGGCTTTTGGGTTTGCTGATAAGTTCTTGCAAATTATTTGAAAGTTGATTTCAACCTCAAAGTTTTTTGTGTTAATAAATGGTTCCCCTTTTGCTTTTTCAATTGCTCAAGAGGTTTGAGGCAAGGTGATCCTATTTCACCCTTCCTTTTCATTATTATAATGGAAAATCTAAGAAGATTTATCCAAAAATCGGTCCATGATTGTTCTCTTATGGGTTTATCCCCCTCTTCTAGCAATTAGATTTGTTCACATCAACAATTTGTTGATGATACCATCATACTTGATGAGGCTTCAGTGAAAGAGGATAAATATATACATTATATTTCGTAAAAGTATGAAGCTGCTTTGGGTCAAAAAGTTAGCCTTTCCAAGAGAACCATCTTCTTTCTTAATACTCCAGAACTGAGAAAATGTAAAATAGTGATGATCTAGCAATGTGAGGTTGGGGAGCTTCCTTCTTTCTGCCTAGGACTTCCTCTTTATTCTAATGTGGTTCCTAATTCCTTTTGGAGGGGGATGATTGATAAATTTAATTCTAAGCTTGTTGGTTGGAAAGGATCCCTGCTTAGTCAAGCAGGTAATGTTCAATTGAATAAATCTACTTTCCATAATCTTCCTTTTTATGCAATGAGCCTATTTCAAATGCCCATGAAATTTCTTGGAAAAGATTGAGATCATTCAGAAACATTTTTTATGGACTAGAACTGAGGAGAAAAAAGAATGCATTTGGTTTCTTAGGAAGAAGTTTGAAGGCCTAAGAAACTAGGTGGGTTGGGAATCAAAAAATCAAGGAATTTAATCTTGCACTGCTTGCTAAGCAACTCTAGAATCTCATCTTTGGGAATAGTGAATGGTTAAGGATTCTTTCCAGTAAATATCTTCGTGGGATAGATCTTTTTAGTGATCTTCTTGCAAGTGGCTTTTCTCCTCCTCATGGTTCAGCCCTTTAGAATTTCATGTTGAAGTCAAGATGTATTATTTCAAATGGGCTTCATTGGTCCTTGGGAAATGGGAATAGTATCCTCTTTTGGGAGGATTGGTGGATTGGTTGTGGTCCCCTTAAATATGAGCCTTGGTCTAACCCCTTTAGGTACTTTTGTATTCGCACCTTTGGGAGTTATGTGGCTAATTATATCTCAAATGGTAAATGGAAAAGTATTCATGTTGTTCATCTAGGGCTTGAGATTGTCTACATGTTCTTATCATTGGTTCATATTTTGGATTCTTCTCCTACAAATAAGGTGGTTTGGGTTCATGTGTTTCATTTTTGGAATTTATGCTAGGTCTTCCCTCTTCTTTGGTTGAGATGTGGTCTCAATGGTCTACCATGTCCTCTAATCCTTCTATTTCCTTCCTTTGGTACCTTATTATGTCTCATGTTTCCTGGGGTATTTGGTAGGAACAAAACAACATGATTTTCCATAATACCTCTCTTCATCCTCTTAGGCTTTCTTTCAAAAAAATTTCTACCAATAAAGAAATCTTCTTATCTGAAGTGTCTCATATTAATCATGCTAGTCCCAAAGTCTCTATCTTGGAGTATTATTTTCTTATGGCTCAGCATTAGAACCTCCCTTTTGATATCTCTCTCCCCTTGTAGAAGGTGAATTCTTCTAGGGATAATGTGTTTTGGCAAGCTCCGCCACGAGATTGGATTAAAATCAATTTTGATGGAGCTACTAAAGGAAACCTAGGATGTATAGGATGTGGGGGAGTGTTGAATGATTCTAATGGTAGATTTTTTTCTATGGTGGCACTCCCTTTGGGAACCCAGATAAACCACTTTTTGGAAGCATCTGCACCATATCATGGTCTGAAACTTGCACGATATAAAGGATTCAAAAAGATTTGGTTGGAGGGAGACTCATTGAATATTGTTAATTATCTTAACAAATTTCACCCTCCTTTTTGGTCCATTGAAAACTCCATTCATGATTCTATATCTATCCTAAATTATTTTGAGTGTTCTATTTCCCATATCTTTCGTGAAGGCAATGTGCTAGCGAATTATTTTGCAAACATTGGTGTTTCCTCAGGGCCTAAGAAATGGGACCTAAATGACCCCCTTCCCATTGAGGTTCAAAATATTATTAATCATGATTTTCAATTGATGCAAGATGGAAGGAATTTTGTGGCCTAGAGGGTGTTACTCACTAAACTATAATGTTTTCATTATTATTAAAGGATACTCCCCTCAACTTGACTCAACTCCTAGTAATGAATGCAATTTTTTTGGTAAGGATCAACATTTAAAGTTAATGATGACATAGTCTTTTTTATGTCAATCACACACATATTTTGGGTTCACTTAGGACCCTTATTCTTGGTGAATTCTTTTGGCTCTCATCTATTGTTAGTTTTTTCTATGCCCTAGTTTGCTTCAACCTTTAATACCATGGGAGGGATAGATGCAAGTTCAAACCTATGTCTTGTGAAGCTCCTAAAAATAATGAGAAGATGGAAGATTTTGATTGAGGCTAGTGTAACCTTGTACATTGAAAAGTTGCATGGTTTCATTTCACATATTTCTCAAGTCTTTATGAATGGGTGACAAAGCAAGGTTCTTAGAGTGTATGGCATGTAATTCAATATTATAGAGGAGCTTATTGAAAGTATCAAATCTTGCCAACTGATGGAAGGAAAGTCTACAAAGATTTGTGTTAACCTATTTTGACCAATGGTCTAAATAGTTATTAAATAGTGTTTATTAGATCTTAAAAGGGATGAAAATGTCTTGCCCCCAATTCATAAACTTAACTCATGGTTTATCTTTTTGAGTATCTTTTAAGAATTTTGCTAACGAGCTTCAAAAAATCCTTAAAATTTCCAAAATAGTAGCCAAGAAAAACTCACAAATGCATCAAGGAGGGAAGTCTTTTCAAAAGGTCAAGTCTTTGAAGGAAAGGTTTTGTTAGGGTTTTCTCCTTGAAGGCCATGTTGAAGATGAAGGAGAAGGAATAGGGAAAGTTGCAGAGCATTCATGGCAATTGCATGCATAAAGATAGGCTTTCACAATGCAATTACCCCCTAGTTTCACGTATGTTGACACTTTCAACATTTTGAAGAATAGAGAAACAAATCATTATGTTCTTTCACTAGGTATTTCAAATGACTCAAGTCTTTGTTTCAACATATAGGGTACCACTGCATTTCTTATCTATAAGGTTCTAGTATGGATGTTTCAATTGTTATGGCTGAAGAAGTCAGACTCAGATAGAGAACAAGAGGAATATTAAAATTTGGTTTGATTTCTTCCTATTGAACTTGGTTTTGGTATCATGAATTTCAACTTCCCATCATGATCAGATATTGATATAAACTTGAGGAGGCTTGTTCTACAACCTCTGTTAGAAGGTTTTCCAAAATGATAGTATTCATACTCGATTCCAGCAATACTAGCATATCCATTTTTATTTTTATTTTCTGTTGATGCTTATTATTTTCTACCATTCGGAGCTCATAGTCTGCCTATATACTAAAATAGTATTTTCCTTTTATGATTGGGATGTTAGTTTTCTGAATGGATTTCTCATTTTTTTTCCAACTAGATTCATCATGGACCATGATCTTCATGACTATCATGCTAACGTGTAAGTCCACCATAATCTTCTAGCAGGGTTTCATTAAAACCTTTAACCTATCAACTTGTATTCTTTTGTCTAGGAATAGAAGGGGAGTTAATCTACTTCAACTTCCATTTTAGCCATACGTGAAGAGAGATGAAAGTTTAAGAAAAAATGGCAGTGTCAAGTAAGGTTATGGGGGTTATGTGTCTAAAAAAAAGAAATGAAATTATGGATAGGAGCATGCCTCTATTTACTCATAAACTCAATTGGTAAGCATCTCTTCTTTCATGATTATGTAGCAAATCAGTTGCAAAATTTTCATTTATTATTGCAGAGTTTTTGAGAATGAAGAGTTAGTGGAAATAATGGACATGCCATTATCAACACCAATCTACTAGAAGAAAAGGTTGCAGATATGTTTGGTAGTTAGAAGAATATTTCTCAAGTGGTAAAACCAATAGTTCATGATGAAATGGACCAATTTTGGGTGGGAAAAAATCATGATTTGTTTCTTTTGGCCAACAACTTAATGCTCTTACATATGAAGGTTAAGAACAAACCATAATTTCTCAAACAACTAAAGGTGTTTCCAAGGATCCAAAGAAATATTTTTAAGGGTGATGAAGAAATTTCAAAACATCATGGGGTATATCCATGAGAGACTAGAAAATAAGGTTGAGAAGTCCATGGCATAACTTGCCAATGTGCACCACGGGTTAAATGGCAGTCCTTAAGAGTAGTTAGTAAATAAAATCACAATAGGGGAAATATATAGGCCTATGCATAGTCTTGAAGGAAATTAACAAAGATAATGCAATTGTGTCAAGAAAGGTAACATAGCTTCTAAGAGTTAGCACAACCCATATAAAAGGAACAGTGAGAATGTAAGAGTGTTTAGTAAAGGTAAACAAGAATAGTATCACTAAGGAATGGTAGTCATGATCATTAGCAACCATGAGGATAGTCAATCTTTGAAGGGTCCATAAAGGTTTCAAGGAAAAACCTTGGGTAGATTGAGGGAACATACCCTGATTATTGTCACTTGCTTCAAAAGTTTGCACACTCACATCTAGTGGGAGCAATTTTATGGAGCAAAATTGGTACTCTGCTACACATGTGACTTGACTATTCACAATGGATTTTGTTCTATTTTTTCCAGGGTCTTCCATTGAGGCTACAAGGATTTATTTTCACATTTAAGTCATTTCTTCTATGATTGTGGAGTAGGAGGAGTGAGGGGTTCAAGTTGCCTCTATTTGAAGCCTCAAAAATATGTTCCTCTAGTATTGTGTCTTCCACAAAGGCTAGTAGTTTTGAGCCATTCTTGCTTCTTCCAGAGGATAGGGATCATCTACAACCATCTGACAGTGACACTGATTTTGATGATAAAGGCTTCATGAAATATGTGCAGTGCAACATAGTAGTATCACCAAGGGTTTGATGGTAGCCTAGTAGGAGAATGAACAATGAAACCTTTTAATGATAGAACACTATAACTATGACGTTATCAAATCAAGGGTAGTCTACAAGGATAGAAGGTTTTCTAATGGGTAGATCTATTATGACAGACTTGTTAATGGGCAGATCAAGGGGACAAAGAAGAAAGAATATAAACTCATCTTCAAAAAATCGTGCAAAGAGAAGTCTCCACAAGTGTAGTCACAAGGGAAAAATAATACAATGCAAGCATAAAGGTTAGTGATGTAAAGAATTTCATGAGAGTGTACACCAAAATCAAATTGATAGTACCTAATGGTTGCATAGTTTACAAGAGGCAATGCATGACAGCTATGGGAGTATTGTATGATGGTCTCAAGGGTAGTGAATTGTAAAGAAGGTACAGTCATATGTATGTTGTAGGGGTATAATAGGGATGACAATCATTCTATAACTGTCAAGTGTTGTGTTGTATGACAGTTAGGGCATCACAAAGCACAAGGGAATGGTGACTAGTGTATGGAGTGTGCAGTATAGTGCTTATTGGTGGTAGTGAGAAAACTAATTTTCTAGAAAGAAGGATGAAAAATAATCAATAGATGACAGTCTGAAGAAAACATGAAAATGAATACTACACTCCAAGAATGTTGTAGGCCTTTTTTAAAAGTATTAATGCAATTTATGAAAATTTGGAAAAACATCAAGCTAGAAGGGTCAGTTTTGCAACAATTACAATCAATTTTACCTTTTAAAAAGAGCCTACATGGTTATAGTTGAAGTTGGTTGAAGTTGAAGGCACAAGAAGGAAACAAAGAGTAATTTTTTGGCCTAAAATGGAGGATTTTTTGTCTTACACGACCAGAACCTCCAGAACTTCATGAAAGGATGATAAGGACATGCAGTTAAGCTTTTCAAGGGGCAATTTAGGCATTCATGAAAGAGGTCAAGGCAATTGCAAGGCAGTTTTTTGACCAATTTGAAGCATCTACTAACATCTAGGAGTGGATTTAGGAAACTTAATGGTAGATAAGGTTAAGGAATGAACATTTCAACCTTCAAACACCTTTTTGGAGCATGTTAAGGGGCTAAAAAGTAGGTTTTTCAATTTTGGACAACCAAAGGAGCTTGACTCAGCAAGATGAAGTCAAGGATTATCCTTCTCTCTTTCACACATGTCCCTATATTCTTGTAAGTTGTTGAACAACATATAAGGCAAGCCTTAGGCAGATTTTTCTCTAGTTCTTTTCTCTCTAATCTTGGCATTGTAACTTTTTCAATTTCTTTCTAGCTGGAGCAGCAGATGTAACTCTTATTTTCAGAATTATGCAGCTATGTAAACACTTCTTTTAATCAATAAAGACAATTATTTTGCCTTCTCCAATTTTATTTTGTGTGCAAGTATGAATGATAGATGTTTTTTTCTATGATTTGATATAAATCCTCAATCTATGTCTCGTTCTTTAACCACCTTATCACAGAAATATGCATGTCTTATGCAGGTCATAGGTTATGATAATAGTTTTGGAAACTTCTAAATGTGAAGATAATTGTTTTTTCCTTTTAGAATTGAAAAAATTCCTCATATTTCCTACGAAATACTTATGTGTAAGCATGTAGAAACCTGAGTTGTGTTAAAGCAACTTCTTCATTTTGGTCATATTGTAAGTTTCCAAAACAATAGTGTAGGTTTAAAGAACCCTTTTTGGTGCATCATCGTATTAGAGTTTAGGTTCATTTTCAAGTTAGTACTTCTCTCTTTTCTCAACAAAGAATTAGCTTAGGTGATAAATCCAAGGGAACCAGCCCTCTCTAGAGGTTCTCTTCCATCATAGGTGACCCACAAACCTGGAAGAGATCCAATGTTTCACCAATAGGCTAAGTTCTGCAACTTAGCAAGGGTGCAATATTGAGTGACAATAATATGAAGGCTTTAAATACCACAATGAAAATCTTATTCAAGTAGAATATGAGAGAGAAATTTCTCAAGTTCTCTATGGTGGGTATGACATGAAGTCAATTAAACCTATATGGGTGGACATGGTTGTTGCATTGATGAGGTATTTCACTATGCACGGTAGATTTTTTGCTATATTCGGTTATCATTTCTTCCTTTTAAACCATTTTCAATACAAAAAGTTGGTTTCTTTTCCTTA
This sequence comes from Sequoia sempervirens, assembly GCA_007258455.2. Lineage (NCBI taxonomy): Eukaryota > Viridiplantae > Streptophyta > Pinopsida > Cupressales > Cupressaceae > Sequoia > Sequoia sempervirens. Next base: position 1,958 of record VDFB02161438.1, on the reverse strand, counting down.
CTATGTATTACTCTTCTAGAAAACATGAATAAAGAGCATAGAAAGAGCCATAATATCCTAATCTTACATGAATGCTTGATTATGTTGTTAATGGAATATGCTAAATCCTTTTATGTCCCTAAAATTCCCAAAAAATTATCTAAACCTCGTCTTGTTAAGAAAGATTCATTGGGGTATGATATTGGAGGGGGTTCAGAGGATGTTGAATGGACCAAGAAGGGTTTTGAAGATGTTTCAATGGAAGTTTATTCTGACCCCCCTAAGGACTTGGATCCTAAGCCTAGGAAAAAACCCAAGAAGGGTCCCTAGCCTTCTTGGTCATGGGGTTCCTAGATTGATAATGAGGATGTCAATTTACCTTCCCCTACTACTAATAGTAAGGGTTTGAAATATTCTAAAGCCTCAGTTGTTGGTTTTGTTCCAAAGTTCTCAAGAAAGAAGATTCCTTAGATTGACAATGTGGAGCGTAATGTGGTTAAGGGTGGGGATTTATGCTAAGGATTAGGCTCCTGAGCCTCCCTTGGAGCATAAAAGAAAGAACACAAAACCAAGTGATGACATTTCTAAGGGTGTCAAAGGTAAGGGTCATTCTTCTTTGGCTAAGAAGAATTTAAAAAGTGATAATGTGAAGGAGATGGGTGAAGACAATATTGTTAGCAAGGACTTTGATAAGTTAGTGGAGACCCGTGAGGATAATGTTGTTGGTTGAACCAAGAATGAAGATGTTGATTCGCTCGAGTCTTATTTGACTAATGTGAAGGATACCCCCAGTGTAACATGTCAACCATGCACTGAAGTAATTTTTCCTAAGTTTTCACTTTGCAAGTAAATAAACTATGTAACTTAACCATTGCCATAAAAAAATTATTTATTTTATAGAGAACAAATGAACATAGATGTCATAACAATAATCACATTGATTCCATTCCAATATAATAATTCCTAAATTACAATATTCTAAAGAATGTGTACAAAGAACATACATAGCTCAACTGAGCTTCAAAGCAATAAATATAGATGGTCTAGGAATCTCCTTTTAAATCTTGGTATTTTGTCGCCTGTTGAGGAGGAGAAGCACCACTCAAGTGCTTTTCCATCAACCATAGACTCATATGCAGTCCCCCACACTTCTATCAACAATAGATGGCCCTACCCTTTGATAGAGAGATTGGTAGAGTAACCTCGTAACAAAATCCATTTTGAGCTTAGCATTGTTTCCTACATGTTTAGAATTTGTAAACCCTATAATTTGGAACTAGCATGCACAAATGGATCATGGTGAATTGACAGTGTAGCCAAAGGCTAACACACTACTTTGGCCAAAGTGTTCTCACTTAATACTTCGAGTGATAGTCATCCTACTCACATACACTACTTAAGCTCGATTTGACTTTAGGCCACTATAATCTATGCATAGGTATTTCCTCGTATGGGTAATCTTTAACCCTAGAAACATCCTATTCCCTTTTCCACAAACTCTATGATATTTCTACTCATAAAGCATAAGTACAAATTACCCTCCCTTCAATGGGCAACCAAATCCGAGGAGTAACTCACTAGCTATCTAATATATTCAAATATCTTAGCTATGAATAACTCATAAGCTATCCTTGTTTAATCATTCCTAGTATTTTAATACTAATGACAAACATCATCTCCTATTACATATTAAGTACATGTACTTTCATAGAAAAGCATAAAACAACCAAAGCAAATGTTATGTTTCCCTAATACAAGTAACTCAAATAGTTCAAATAAAGCATTTAATTCTGAATCTTTCATAAATAAAGACATAATACGAGAAGACTAGATCCTCATGCCTGCAATATGCTTAACCAATTGGCTGACTTGATGCATAGCCTTCCTACAGCAGCTTCCTAGCTTTACTTTATGAACCCAAAGCAAGCCCCTTTCTCAAAATAGTGCAATGCTCTCACAAATTAATTCTCATCTCTCAC
>VDFB02161437.1:0-15780 GCA_007258455.2 Sequoia sempervirens | reverse complement strand
CACACATTTTCCAAGATGTGTAATTAAGTGTAGGCATTGATTGAATGTGGGTTTTCCTTTCATAAAATGAAATCAATTAGGCTTGTGAATGCATAATTGGTCCAATTAAAGGCTTAATTAAGTCCAATTAATTAAGGGTATGCAAACATAGTGTGAAAATTTAAATGTGTACATTTTTTGACACTAAATTTAGCCCCCACTTTAGTGAGAAAATAAAGTTGCACTTAGACTCACACTAAAGTAGACAAATAAGTAAAGAGATTTCTAATTGTAGAAGTGTTGGAAAGATAAGATGACAAAGGTCAAGGAGGGTGATCAAGCTCCCAAAATCTAAGATCTCATGGAAAACCAACAAAGGAACAAAGAGACACATGCCTATAGTAGCAACACAAGATACACAATCATACAATGTCAAAATTAATGTGAAAAGAAAGAAAAGGAAGGATGTGTTGGACTTGTCATTGCACCAAAAGATCGACCTGTCAATGCCCGATACAAGCTTCAGTTAAGAACCACAGGAGGCAGTTAGACCACATCAAAAACCCAGGTGTTAGTGCTGCAAGGAAGACCAAGGGTCACACCTTGCAACAATCCCCCCCCAGCACAAGCATGGGGTTTGAACCTGTAATCAGCTCTGATACCAATTGTTGGATTTTCTATTGCACTAAAAGATTAGCCTATCAATGCCCGATACAACCTTCAATTAAGAACCATAGTAGATGGTTAGACCATGTCACAAACCCAAGTGTTAGTGTTGCAAGGAAGACCAAGGGTCACACCTTGCAACAGGATGGACTAGTCATGGTTGTGTTTTTTCCATAAATTTTTTTCACAATTGAAAACCTATTCTCCATTATGCAAACAAAATATACTCACGAGGGGTAGTGAAACTCAGTGTCCACTAGGTGAGCCCCAAGAAAGTGAGAAACACACACTAGGTCAGTATGTACCCACAAAAAGGTGGCTGATGAGAAAGTCATGATAGGTCTACAAGTTCTCATACGTCAACTATACTAAATTTATACCTCTTGATAACTTTGATAAGGTGCCACACAAAAAAAGGTTCCACATGACTAGCAAGCTACATTATGCTAGACACTCATGAAAAACAAAAAGGCTCCACTTGAAAGGAAGTTGTGTTATGCTTGGTGGCCATGACTATGTTCTAAATGTGATAGGATAGGATATTCAAAGGGTTTTTTCTTAGTTCATGAAAGGTCTCACCTTAGGGAACATCACGCTCGATGTCACCAAGAGAGGACTAGTCGAGGATAAAAAATTCACACTTTAGGGAATGCAAGCCATAGCATTACCACTAAGAGGAATTTCATATTCCAAGAAAGGTCATGCTCTTGAAGGACATCAAACACAATGTCACCAAGAAGAAGACACATCACATGAAGTAAGAAGACCACACCTTGAAGGGAATATGCAAATATTGAGCATGGATGCATATGCCCCCACTTCAAAGAAATAATTTCTAAACACCATGTTGTGAGAAATTACTTTAAAGTAGAAGAACAATAAATACCAATACATGAGAACTTTATTCAAAAATCCCTATGTAAAACATATGTTTCTAAGATAGATCTACATCATGAAAAGGAGGTTTCCTCCATATACAATCCTAAGATAACACATAAGGGATCCACAAATTTTGGGTCAGTGTTATGTCTTTTCTATAGTGATATAATAGAGCTCAAAACCATAATCATTCCCCAAATAACTCATGGAACAATTATCACAAAGGAAGAATAACACATAGAGAGAGAAAACAAAGAAAAGCTTTTGGGTCAACATGGAAGAGACCTAAATGTCTCAATGCTTTGCATCATCCCCAAAAGGAAAACACAAGAAAAATGAAAATATAAATGGCTACGACAGAAAGAAGAATGTAGATACAAATAGAAGAATTTCACGACAAATTCACTTCATTTGTATCCTTGCACCAACAGAGTGACAAGGGTCATCCAAAATAGGCTCACAAACATATAAAGACACACCAAGTAGCGTGATATAGGGGATCACATTACACACATTCAATCACATCGAACATAAAAATAATATAAATAAAAGACTAGTATGGCACATGTGAGTCAACCTATAGTAGGTCATATGCATCCCAATCTTGTTCATCATAGGCAGAAGGCGAACAACTAGCTAAAGGGACAATGACAAGAGTTATACTAGGAGCATAACCAAGTTCAACACATGGTGAGTCACTCTTTATATGAGGATCATCATGGTTGTTGTCATCTAAGCTCATTGAAGAGGAAAACAATAAATTCAGCTCATTATGCACTTCCTCATCAATCTTAACAATCTCATCATCATCATCCAAGTTAATCATAATAGGATGCCTAATGATGATTTCCATGGAGGTTTCATGTTGTTGTTGTGGAAAATGTGGATAATCATCATGCTTTTCCTGAGTTGTTGTTTGATCTTGGTTTTATTTTTTGTTTTTTTCTTCTAATTGATGAGAAATAGCATGACATCTATTCCTACTCTCTTTAGCATTTTGATTTCTTCTTGCATGATTTTCAAGTTGTGATTGTGTAGGAGTGGGTTTATCAACCATTGGTTTCTTTTCTTCCCACAAGGGAGGAACAGAAGGAAAAATAGAAGGTTGGTCAACCACTTTCTCTTTGGTTTTATAAACTTGTTTGATCATAGGAGGCACAACAAGAATTGTATAGTTATCTCTTGGTCTCTTATAGGAAATAGGTGAAGGATTTATCATGGATTTGTCTTGGTTACTTGGAAGATATTTTGGTTCAATCATGGCTTCATCAATTATAGGATACTCAATCATGGTTTGAGGCATGTTGCTAAGGGATATTTCTGCTATGTGCTTTACCTTGAACTTTTGGTAAGATTTGGAAAAGAATTCCTCATGAGGCTTAATAGGTTCCATAAGTTCAAGCCAAATGAAATCCAATGATAAATTCCCATGGGAAGTTATAGGACTAAAGCCACTATGATGCACAATAAAGATGTCATTTCCAAATGGAAATTTTAAGTATTTATACATTACGATGAGACGAAATCCATGGAGCATAGCCTGGATAACCAAGCTTCACATAGAATTGGTCCAATGACCCTGGGATGATGGAGAATGAGACATTCAATTGTTTTGGTCCAACTTTTAAAAGAAGAGTGGTCGAACCTATCATAGGGAAAGTAAAACCATTATGTGTTTTGATCCATGCTTTCAGTTGTTCATAAGAATCTTGATAAAGTTCATGCACAAATAAGAATTCCTCGGTGATCACATTCTCTACACATGGGATCAATTAATATCCCATTAGTAGGCTTGTCATTGATTATTTTGACAATGTAAAGAGGACCATCAAGTGCATGTTTTATTATTTCATTTTTTGAGAAAGAAATGTTTATACACAAGTTGGTTTGTCCCTTATGAGGTTGAACATCAATGAGGTTAACCATAGTATCTATAGAATCATCCTCATTATCACTCATGTTATTGAATCATTCATGTCAAAATTCATCACATCATTCTAGGAATCACTAGTTTTCACAAAACAGATGTTATGATTTGGCATGGGATTAGTAAAAGTTTGCAAATTTTGGCTGGGTGGGGTAACGGACTTATTTCCTTGATCATTAACACCACCAATCTGGATGTGATTAGAATCAATGAGGTCTTGCACTATGTGTTTAATATTCTTACAATTTTTTGTATCATGTCTATTTTGTCAGTGATAATGGAAAAAGGAATTAGCATTATAGTTTGGAGGTAAGGGCTTTTTAGGATCAATGGTTTTGATGGGAGGTAAGGTAATTAGGTTCTTAGCCAGAAGTTGCAACATGACGAAATGGAGGGTATCGGGTAATGGGGTAAACTATCTACTGCATTCTCTAAATTGATATGAATTTGTTGTTTTTATGGAAGACACTTGAGACTCAACATGTTGACTTGTTTGAGGTGGGTTTGTTTGTAAAAATATCTTATTTTTTTTATTGAATTCATGATGGCTAATCGAATTTTGATAGTCATGAAGGGTCATGCACAAATGTGTAAAGGAGGGAAATTTAATCATCCCAAGCTTGTCTTGGATTTTGTTTTGTAAATTTTTAATGAGCTTTCTTTAAAGATTAGCATCAGGAATCCTAATATTGATTTGTGAGTAAAGCAATTGGTATCACACTATAAAATTAGTGATCTTTTCATTATCCTTTTCTTTACATTTCATTAAATCAGCTAAGGTCATCTTGGGACCAATGTGCACTTGGAAATGGTTAAGAAAGGAATCCAAAATCTCATTAAATGAACTAATTGTGTTATCCGGTAAAAGAAAAAACCATTCCAAGGATGTATCTTTCAAATCCCTAGGGAAAAGCTTATCCAAGAGCTTGTCTTCAAAAATAAAGTCACTACATAAGGCTTTGTATGCTAAAATGTGGTTGCTAGGATCTCCTTTACCGCCATATTTCTCAAACCTAGGAATATCTATACCTTGTGGTATTTGTGCTCTCAATATCTCCAAGGATAATGGGTTTCTTCTAACATATTGTGAAGGTTCACCAATTTGATTTTGGTTCAATGTGGAAATTTATTGTTGGAGGGATGTTCAAAACATTTTGCAAAAGTTGGTTAGGGATGAAATCATTGGTTATGTTTTGAGATGGAGGTGAATAGGTTGGAGGTGTATATGTGTTATGACAAGTGAATTGCAAGTTTGTGAGAGGTGATGGATTAGGAGACATGATATTTGAATTCAAAAAGCTAAAAGGATTCCCAATGGAAATACCTAAAGTTACATTGACATTGCTAGTGGGTTTCCTTGTAGTAATAGTTGGATGAGTGTATGTAGGAATAGAGGCCATAGTTGTAGGGGGAGGAATTTGATTTCCACCTTGACTTTGACTATACCCAAAATTTTGAGCACAACTAGCCATTGTAGGAACACGATTGTCAACTATATGAGCTAGAATAGACAAAATTTATATTCCTTGTTCATTATCTATCATGTTTCTCATGTTATCTATGATATGAACTGCAGTACCAGCAATGTAATCAGCACTCACAAAGTTTTACAGTTTTTCTAAGGGTTCATCCATTCGTTTTAGTTTCTCTTGAGGTACATTAACAACCATTGTGTCAAAATAAGTTTTATTAGTTGTTGGGAAAGTATTCATGGGAAATGTGGTATCAAAGCTATGGTCCATAATGGGTTGACTAGTGTCAACACTATGAGTGAAAGAGTTAGAAAACTAAAAGCCCATAGTAGATGTACTAGCAAGGGATGGCATGAGTCTCAAACAACATATCACTAAAGTATTGGAAATAGGACATCAAGTTCTGAAGCTCATACAAATTTTACCAAACCAAAAGTGCACCCAAAATGGAGAAAAGGCACTATACATTGAATTTAATAAACACCCAAAAGTAGGAATCACAATATAAGTGTGTAAAAATATTTTATAATTTTCAGATTTGAAACATGATAATTTACTAATTATGCTATGAAAGAACCTGAAAATGATGTCTTTTAATGCCAATTTTGATTTCAAACAATGCACTTAATTTAACCAATTGAACTTAATGCAAGAAAGTACATATTTTTCTAATTTTTCAAACTGAAACATAGATCTAACAACACAATGAAATGAAGCAAACAGAGACAAAATGATGCCCAAAATTTTGAAAAATCACTTGTACAAGGATAGGTTCACCCAAGGGTGAATGGGTCTTTGTACAAGGGTTGTAAAAATTAAAGTTTTTGTTTCTAGTTTGATGTTTGAGTTCTCTATTTCAGGTTGTAGACTATGAATTATGTGACATATTTTTCCATTTTTAGGTGTCTTAATGCAAGTGAAAATAGTGACAAATAGTGAACAAAGTGACAACTTTTGGAATGCAATTTTGAACTAAAATTTGTGATGCAGGAGCATCATTGGTTCTTGGAAATCTTGCATCAACCAAAAATATTTTCTTTCAGTTTTGTTCTTGTTTTTTTCTTGCTCAGTTCATGTTGGTTCATCATCTTTGCTCACTAGGCCTTGTGGATCTTGGATTACATCATCTACATGTTCATTTTCCTTGTTCCAAGATTTGAGCACGATTGGATCTTTTTCTGACAAGTTATCACTTCTAGAATTCTTGACAGTTTCTTGAACCGGTACCAAAATAATTTCAAACTTTTCAACCTATTCGATCATTGCGGATCATCACCGTGACTTGCAGATCTTAACAGTGTGATTTTTTATTGTTTCGTGGAGTGTTCCTATCCTTCAGTATAGGTCCACACTTCATCTTATGTACCTATTGGAGAGTAATTCAAATTTGAGGCCATCCTATTCATGTGCATGTTACATTTTCCTTCCTTGGTCAATGTAATGATCTTTGGCCGACGCAGATGATTCTAGAAATGCGGATATGATATAAATCTTGTAATAGATTGTTAGGAGGGTGGTAATCAAGTAGAATCTGATATAGAAGAATAATAAGGTTTTTCTATGTAATATTTTTGCTCGCATAGGAGCATGTTAGAATGTGGTGTATTTTATCAGGCTTGTGAGCCGATTCTGTAAATCCGGATGCTGCCAGTTGAATGTAACTGAGATTTTTGTTAATGAAAATATTTGCATCTGCATTTTCCTCCATGTTTTATGTTGCTTTCATTGTGTTACTCTTGTTGAACGGTCTGGATTGTTCTCCTTGAGGACCCTCCTACCGTGGTTGCACCATATTGGTATCAGAGTGAGATTCGTTCCTTGCGAGATTGTCAGAGTTTGCAAAGTCCTATTGAAGATTTGTTGTGGGGTGGCAGATTGAGGATCCGACCTGTAGCTGCAAAGGACTTATGTAAAGATGGCAGGAAGGAGAAATGGTAGAAATGGAGCATGTGGAAATGCAAACCCAACTGTGATGGAGATGTTAAAAGGAATTGTTGCCAGATTAGATGCAGTCGAAATGGCCCAAAGAAGAGGTCAACTAGTTGATGGTGTGAGTGATGAAGAAGTAGAAGTACAGGAAGAAAGAGGAAGAGATGAGCAACTTGGCTTCGATCAGGGAGAAGAGAGGTTCATAAGAGCCCTAACTAAAGTGAATACAAGACCACATTTCAATCCACCAAATTATAATGATAAGTTGGATTCAGATGTATTGTTAGATTGGATTACAAAAATTGAAAAGTATTTTGAATTTGAAGGTACCACCTCTGAAGATAAGAAAGTGAAGTTTTCTTGTACAAAGTTGAGAGGACATGCATCCCTTTGGTGGGAACATTTGCAGAAAGATAGGTAGAGAAGTGGAAAAGAAAAGATAAATTCATGGGATTGGATGGTGAATAAGTTTAAGTCAAAGTTTATGCCCACAGATTATCAGATTAGCTTGTTCAAGAAGTTGCAAAATTTGAAGTAGAAAGAATCTAGTGTGACAGAGTATACTGAGGAGTTTTATAAGTTGAATATTAGATTTGGAAATTCAGAGTGTGAGATTGAGCAAGTAGCCAGATATTTGAATGGTTTGAGGTCATCTATACAAGATTAAATCAGTTTGATCAAGTTGTAGAGTGTGGAAGACGCATATCAATGTGCCCTAAAAGCAAAAGAGAAGTTGAATAAAAGACATGAGCAGAGATAGAGAGGAAGAGGTGGAAGATTTCAAAGAGGAAGAACTTTTATTGGAGGCAGAAGAGGATCTTTTCCATATTAGAACAAGGAAAAGGAGGTCAGTAAGAATGAAAATTCATACCAGAGAGGTGATGGAAACTCTTTCAGAAGATGAGGTTATGGTGGTTACCGAAATGAAGGTTATAGAAGAGATGATAGAGGACAAGAGAAAAGAGTATTCAGAGGAACTTGTTTTAAGTGTGGTGGAGGACATAGATAATTTGAATGTAATCAAGGGGAGACAGGAAAGAAGATATAGAACAATAGAAGAATAGCCTTTGTTGAGGAGGATCATGTTGGATCACCTAATAAACCAGAAGACAGAGAGGTGTTGGTGAATACAAGAGTATTATGTCAAAGTGAGTTGGAGAAAGAACCATTACAAAGAAAGAATTTGTTTCAGACCAGATGCAAGGTGAATGGTAAATGTTGCAAAGAGATTGTTGACAGTGGAAGTTCTGAGAACCTAGTTTCAAAAGAAATGGTGAGTAAATTGAAGTTGGAAAGGTTGAAGCAACTCAAGCCTACCACAGTTTATCCAAATGGTTACACGATACTAGTAAGTGAACAATGCTTAAGGAAATTGAAGATAGGAAATTATCATGATGAATTTTTAGGTGATATCATGTCTATGGATATATGCCATGTTTTTGGGAAGGCCTTGAAATATGATGCATTAAAGCTATTCATGATAGAAAGAAGAACATATACACCATTGTTGCTAATGGGATGAAGCAGATTTTGTTTCCATTGGAAGATGTTCCTATAGTTGAAGTTTGTATGAATGCTAGGGTTTTTCTGGTTGATGGAAGAAGATTCCTTGATGGATTGAGATATGAGAATGTGTGTTATGCCTTAGTTCCTAAGAAGACTAAAGACTTGAAGCATGTAGAAGAACACCTAGAAGAGATAAAAGAGATACTGACAGAATATGAGGAGATAATTTCAGATAATGTACCTGATGGATTGCCACTGGTGAGGAGTATTAGTCATTGCATGGACCCAATTCCTAGAGCTAGTTTTCCTAATAAAGCAAACACACCGTGATGACACTGAAAAGAATGAAGAGTTGAATAGACAAGTACAAGAATTTTTGAGGAAGTGTTTGATTAGGGAAAGCTTTAAGTCCATGTGTAGTAATGGTTGTGCTCGAACCCAAGAAGGATGGAGAATGGAGAATGTGTATAGATTCTAGAGCCATAAAACAAGATTATAGTGAAGTATGATTTCTTGGCTACGTGATGGATGACATTATGGATTGTTTGGAGTGGAGCTTTGGCACTTTACAAAAAGATAGATTTAAAGAGTGATATCATCGATCAGAATTAGAGAAGGGATGAGGAAAAGCATTCAAGACAAAATGGAGGATTGTAAGGAGTGGTTGGTTAGCCCTTTGGATTGAAAATGCACCGAAAATTTCATGAGGTCGATGAATGAAGCATTGAATAAATTTTAAGTAAGTTTGTGATTGTGTATTTGAAACACATCTTGATTTTAGTTTTCAATAAGAGTAGAGAGGAACATTTTTTGCATATCAGACAAGTTTTGCAAAGGTTGAGAGAAGAGCAATTGTTTATAAACATTAAGTGTAGTTTCATGAAGGAGGAGTTGGTATATATGGGATTTGTGATATCTGTGGATGGATTGAAGATGGACCCTAAGAAGGTAAGAGTGATTGTTGAGTGGCCTACACCGGATAGCATTGGGGAGGTAAGATCATTTCATGGATTGACTAGTTTCTACAGAAAGTTCATTAGGAATTTTAGTTCTATTTGCATTCATATGACAGAAACAATGAGAGGATATAGGAAGGATTTTAGATGGACAACTAGAGTAGACTAAAGTTTTGAGTTGTTGAAGCAGAAGGTGACTGAGCATCTTGTGTTGGCTTTACCAGATTTCAATAAGGTATTTCCGGTAGACTGTGATGCAAGTGGAAGTGCAATTGGAGTAGTGTTGAGTCAAGAGGGAAGACTTGTAGCTTACTTCAGTGAGAAACTGAATGATGCTAGGAGAAGATATTCATTGTATGATTAGGAATTTTATGCCATAGTTCAAGCCTTGAAGAAGTGGAGACACTATTTGTTTCCCAAGGAGTTTGTGTTGTATACGGATCATCAAGCATTGCAATATTTGAACAGTCAAGGTAAGTTGAATCAAAGAAACATGGGATGGTGGAGTTCCTATAGAGTTATACTTTTTTTTTGAAGCATAGGAGTGGAAAGTCGAATAGAGTTGTTGATGCTTTGAGTAGGAGAATAAAATTCTAGCGAGATGAGAGTGGAAGTGTGGAAGCTTTTAATGGTGGAATAGCATGAGGAAGACTTCAGTTTATAAGACCTTGGAAGTGTGAAGAACCTATTTCGAGAAGGATAGAAATAGTGGTTGGATTATTTCATTCGGGAGGATATGTTGTTCAGAGGAAATTTGTTGTGTATACCTTGGAGTTCAATGAGCGATATCTTAGTGAAAGAAAAATATAGTGGAGGATTGTCAAGACACTTTGGAGTTGATAAGACAATAGCATTGGTAAGTGAGAATTACTTTTGGCCACAAATTTATAAGGATGTTAAGAAATTTGAAATGCTTGAGAGTTGTAGAGTTTGTCAAGTTGCAAAGGGAAATTAGTGAGAATGTTGGGTTGTATAAGCCTTTGACAGTTCCAAAAAGACCTTGGGAGGATATTAGCATGGACTTCATACTTGGATTTCTAAAGACACAAAGAGGTAATGATGCAGTATTTGTGGTGGTAGATAGATTTTCTAAGATGGCACATTTCATACCTTGTAGGAAGACAACAAATGTCGTGCATGTAGCAGGCTTATTTTTTAGGGAAGTGGTCAGATTGCATGGATTACCTAGGAGTATTGTTTCAGACAAAGATGTAAAGTTTGTTAGTTACTTTGGGAGGACACTTTGGAAGAAGTTGAAGATAGACTTGAAGTTAAAGGTTTCTACTTTTCACCCACAAGCTGATGAGCCGGACATGTTGATGATGTTTTTGCATAGCAAGAAACTTCGAGACAGAATATAATATCCTATCTCTCTTGAAAGGTAAATCTCTATTAGTAAGCCTCAAGAGATAACACCAAGGTCTCTAATGTTAGGCCTTGACAATGCATAAACAACTCAATGATAAATGTGAAAATGTTGGTAATCACAATGGGACCTTACTACAAGCAAAATACTGAATCTCAATTTATCAAATCTAATAATGTAATGATACTTCAATCCTAAATTTAATCCAATAATCAAAGAAATAAATAAAGATGAGGGTTTCAAAGAGATTTCTAAACTTAATATTAAACCTAAGATTAACAATGAAAATGACCAACACTCAAAATGGACCAATCCCTCAAAAATGATTTCTACTTTCGACCGGATGGATCTACGGGGATCTTATAAAGCTTGATTAAATCTTCTAAAGGTGTTAATATTTACCAAATCATGAACGATTCATTTCAAAGCAACCCTATTGCGAGGTGGGAAATGAATAAGCCCTCACAATTGAACTAAGCACAATGAATATAAAGTACAAGCTAGCACCCAGAAGCAACAAACAATCCTTGGTTGCAAAATTATGGACCCGAGGGATTAACACAGCATACTTCAAATATCAAACCATAAACATCATTGAAGCAAATCAATCTAAAATACTATCTTCCTAAAGCAATTCTAAAGATAGAATAGCAACCATGCAAGATAAGAACACAAATATGGCACAAAATCACAATATCATTACTTGCATCAAATTATCCACTGAAGCAAAAATTCCAGCTTTCTGTTACAATATTTGCTTGAGAACAACTACTTGCTAACACTTGCTCTACTTAATTCGCTCTAACTATCTCTCTATTTTTCTATGTCTAAAACTTCTTAACCCTTACAAATGAGGTGAAATGCCATATTTATAGAACCCCCAAAACATGTCAGCCTAGATAGGATTTTACAATAATAATTAGGCACAACAAGTCGGCCAAGAGAAATTCAAAATAAAATAAAATATGCATTAAATGCATGAACTTCACCCATGTCGGCCTGGGATCTCCAATGCAACTCAGACCAATGCATGTCAAAATAATAGGGAAGCATAAATATCGATGTAGCCCATCATTAACTACCTTCCCCTTTGTCCTTATTCTAATCCAGCATTTCATGAACTTTCAAAAGCACCCTATCCAAGTCAGCCACAAGTGGTCAAGGAAAAACCCTAAGTTGCCTTTCAATTGATGCAATTTCTTCCCTGGAATGCTTCACCAACTTATTCCAATCCACCTTATATGTTAAGTACTTATCAATGACAGTAATGTAGGTGGCCGCATCATCCAACTGGTGCTCAGAAATAGAATCATCATTAATTGGGGCATAAACATCATGCCACCACTTCCTCAACTGTTCCAAACTCAAATACTTAGGGGCAATCTTTCTCCTCCTTGTCATAATCTCAAAGAAAGCAATCGATCCATTGTAAACACCAACTACGGTATCATCAATCTGCCTCCTCTACTTGTAAATCTTCTTCAAAACCTTCTGCCTGATCTGTAATGCTTCAAAACACTCCCAAGGTTCAGCAGCTCTAGAGGAAGGAAGAATTTTATCACTTACTAGCCTATCCCTGGTGTACTCCATGATAGTTTTGGTTTTCTGCAGTAGATCTATATCTTCTTTGTCCTGAGCTAACACTTCTTTCAACCAGTCAACCACCCTAATAGCATCCTTCCCTATTGACAAAATATCTTTAATGGCTTCATTTCCTTTGGTTCGCACCTCTTGCAGCCAATTTTCAGTGGCAAGAGTGGAAGCCTTCATCTTTTCGAGCGCGGTGATAGTTTCCTAAGGCAAGGGATTCGCAGCAGAAACCGTGGGGTTAATGGATTGCAAGGGTTTCATTAGATCCTCCAAGCACCTCTTGAGATTCTCATTTTCCTTTTTTAACTCTTTCTTAGTCTTTATTTCCTTCCTCAATCTTCCCAAGATGACTACACTAAAACTTTGATAATCCTCAATGTCCTTCTCAACAGAAGTGGGCCCCAAATTGAAAGTCTGTACATTGTAATCCTTTGCAGCTACCTCATCTCTATTCTTATCCTGGGCAGGAGTTGCAATGTGGACAACTCTGTTATGAACTTCATCCCTCTCGATCTTTGAGATCACCCTAGCCTTCTTCTTACCTTTATCCTTTCCAATCTTGGCTAGCAGCTCATTCCAGTTGGGTGGGGTATTCTCCACAACAACCTTTTTTCTTCGTATCTCCTTGTCTAACCACTATAGAACATTGGATTCCAATTGTACATTAGTCTATTTCTCCTCTTCCTATTGAACTTTAGGTGCTTCTTCACTCAAACCCTGCTTCTCAGGAGTCTCACTTGTCTGGCTCTCCTTCTCTTCAACATGCTCCTCTTTATGCTCAGGAGATGGAATCTTTTCTGCCTCCTCCTCTCTTGGATGCTATTTAACCTCTTTGGTTCCAATAGGCAACTCTGCATATGCAACCAAGGGAGACTGCATTACCTTTTCTACTTCTGCTTCTACACTATAAATGTCACCTTCATGAAATTCCTCCCCTTCTATATCTAGATGTTCTTCAACTTCTTTGGATTCACCAGGTTCACTTTGAGCCTCATGGGCGGAAGGAACATCATCATGTTGCTCCTCATGAGAAACAACTGAAGGAAGGTCTGTTTTAGGCACACTATCCTTGGGAGAAGGAGTCCTAGACCTCCTTGTGTACACTCGTGCCTTCTCTTTTGAACTTTCCACATTTACCATCGGTGGGGTAACTTCCTCTTCTCCTACCTTGGAGCTTTCCTTCTATGACAATCTTATGACTTCTCCTTTTGGGCATAGGGACATCAACCTTAGAACCTTCCTTTTCAGTTTCCTTCTGTTTAGACCACTTAGTCTTTGACCTTTTCTTAGCTATTGGTTTTCTCTGCTTTTCTATTTCCTAGACTTCTTCCTCCTGAACACCTTTTATCTTGATCTTGAATGGAGAATCTAGCTTACCTTTGCCCTTAGGATCCTGTTCAGTTGACTCTTCAGAAGTGGAGTGAGGGTCCAAATCTCCCATCAGCTCATAGGTGCATTGTACACCTTCATTCTCTAACTCCCACAGTTTGTGCCTCAGCCACATTCTAGTGAATTTGGTGACTAGATCCATTAGTTGTTTTAGTTCTGTCTTTTCTTCTTCTAGTCAATCCACATCACCAATTGCCCTATCTTTTATTGCCTCATAAGCATGATCCTGAATCAGGTCTCCATCATCCTCAAGCTGATCAGACACTACCCTCACATTGTATAATCAGATTGATTCAACTAGTAGTCGAGAAAACTTATTCTTCCTGACTTCAAATTCATCACTACAATTGGCCCAGTAGTCTTCCAAATCAACCTTATGGCTGTATTCTCTACTGGCTTTCTTTTGTGCCTCACCTGTGATGTCAAACCTAGACCTCTTGGAATGAAAGGACAAGCCAAGAGCACTCATCTCCTCCTCAGAAGCTTGGGCAGAACCAATGGAAGGACAAGCCTCTCCAGTGCCAATCCTTAATGGGAAATCTCCACCAAAACCAATTTTATGCTTGTCCCTTTTGACAATAGCATCCAAGTCACATATCTGTCGAGTGACCTCCAAAAGTAGAATGTGATTAGTAGGGTACCTTGGAAGTTTGAAAGGGGCCCTTTGGAAACCATCAATTTGGATGTATGAGAAGGTTGGGAACTGAATAAACCACACCCCATACTTCTTGATTAACTCTTTGGCTTGGTCAAAAATTCTCACATGCTCTACTCCCTGAAGCAACTTGGTGATGTGCATGGTGAATGCATCATTCACCCTCCTATAACTCGAGCTTCCCAAATGCAACTGAGGGTAAACCTCATAGATAATATCTTGTCCAAAGGTGCCTCTGGTACTCAACACCTTGTATGGATGAAACCTTGCAAGAGCATAGACCAAGTATGAGGTCATTGTGAAGGTCTTCGTTTGCAACACATTGGACAACTATTCATGGATCACTCTGCTAATGACACCTGCCCAATGGTAGTCAGTCTTCTCCTGCTCCATCCTCATAATCAAATGGAACATCCAATTTTCAAACATGCCGACATTCTTCAATCCAACCACCCTGCTGAGCAATGTGATGGCATCATAATACTCCTTGAATTTTTCCCTAAATAGTTGTTTAGGTAACATAGAATAATGAGACTTGGGCTTCTCTAGCCAGGAATTGATAAGTTGTTGAGATTTAACAGTTTGTTCATCATAGTACTCCTAAGCAGCCTTCATGTTGAATGCCACCACATGAGATCTATCCAACATATCAAAAGTCTGAGCAATAGAAACAGGATTGAGATTCACCACAACTCTCCCTTGAGGACCAATAATTCTTTGTGTATCTTGATCATAGTGCCTTGCACATTCGAGGACAAGCTCATAACACTGCACCGTGGAAGGGAAACCAGCCACATGTGACAAGCCTGACTCCTTCATTCTCCTAGCCACCAAAGGAAGATCCTCGGCTGCCATTCCACCTTTAAACTCCTCATAGTCCTAGAGGCCAACATTTATATCAGTTACCTCAGACTAGACTGATGTCATTTTACTCTCAAGAATTCTACTTTTGATGTCCATTTTAATCTTCTCTGCTTCAGACATGGAAGACCCAATCACTACCTTGCTAGACTCAGCCTGCACTTGACAAAGGAAACATAATAAAGACCACAAGAAACCAATGTTAATTCATCAAAACATCATTAGAATGATCCCCCATATAAACAAGATGTCACTGAATCTCATATAAAATGATCTTGATGAACTTCGGGTTTCAGGACCATCCGTAGAATCCGAGCCAGGGAGGAATTTCAGGAAATTTTGGATTAGACAGATTCCAGTGGAATAATCATGAAAACACCTACTAATAATTAAATCCGATCATTATCAATCAATAAACCACATAGGAGATCATAAGATAGCATGAATTAATCATAAAATGCATTAAAAATCACTAACACATCATGTTATTCCACATTCTATCATATTTCACCATATTTCAGGAAAATCCGCCAAAAAAGAATTTCCACGAAGGCAGAGACACTTTGAAAATCCGAAAAAAATAGGGAACCAAGGACTTCGGGAAA
>VDFB02161436.1:0-30000 GCA_007258455.2 Sequoia sempervirens | reverse complement strand
GCTTCCATTTACCGTCTATGGTTGTAACACAACAAAATAGTCAATGTTTTGGATGTTATATGTATGTATACATATACATACATATATATACACATATCTATACATAGATATATAGATATATATATGTATATATATAGATACATATACATATATATACATATATACATATATACATATATATATATATATATATATGTATATATATATGTGCATATATATACATATATACATATATATGATATATATTATTATGAAGATAAGCATATATATATACACACATATAAGAGAGAGATATATATAGAGAGAGAGTGAGAGAGAGAGAGAGAGTAGAGAGAGAGAGAGAGAGAGGGACATATATATATATATATACATATATATAAAGAATGGAATGAAAAATCACAATTGTGGATTTTGCATGGAGAATCGTTGGCTATATTGTTCCATTTATGGTTTTGGTTCTATGTGAATGGTTGTAAAATAGTTAATCTGGTGTGTTTTTGGTAAATCTTGAAATCAAGATTTCTTATGTTTTGTGGGTTTTGGCATCTGTGCGACTGTTGGCAATATTGTTTCTATCAAGGTCAGCTTCAGTGAATGGCTGAAAATAGTTAATCTATCATTTTTTGGTGAATGTTCGCATCTCGGTTACCATTGAAACCAATATCGTTTCATTTTGGCTTCGTGTTCTCTAGGTGAAGGTTTTCAATTAGTCTGTTACTAGGAGCTTTCTATGTTTTCTGGGTTTGCCATGTGAGCCATTGTTGGAAGTTGCGCTTTTGTGTGCGATGGTTGCAACACAATGAAATAGTTAATGTTATTCAGGTTGTGTTGTTTTAGGGTATATTGTTTCCTTTTTGATAGGGTTCTTGAAAATAAAGTATATTATTTTTTCGTAGCAATATTGTTTGATTTAGTTCGGCTTGCGCGTGGATGTTTTTGTATGGATTTATCACAATGATTTTTAGTGTTTTGCACCTTTGGCCATCTAGGTGACTATTGATAACAATATTGTTTCGTTTGCTTCTTTTGTTTTGTGGGGATGGTTGCAATGCAATAAAATAGTTAATGTTATGTAGTTCACGTTCCTTTGCATAAGGCATTGTTCACTATTACCATCTGCCTTATGCTATTTTGTTTCATTTATGGCTTCCATTTACAACACCAGCCCTTGCATTGTTGTTCCTCATCCCAGTCAGGCTATGTATACATACATATGTTTGTAAAATGAATGTCTACGTAGTTATCGAGAACATATTGTGAGATGGAATTCTCTGGGTTTATGTTGTTAAATGTAGCTATGAGTGAGGATGATAAGCTTCTGTAAAGGTGCAAGTACATTCATCAGCTGTGGAATCTATGTGAAGGTGCTTGTATGTTATCTTGTGTTTTTTAATGCAATAAAATAGTTCATGTTATGTAGTTCATGTTGCTTTGCACGAGGCATTGTTCAATGTTGACATCTGCCTTACACTATATTGTTCGATTTATAGCTTCCATTTTCCACAAAAGCCCTTGTCTTGTTCTTCCTCATTCCAATCAACCTATGTATACATATGTATGTTTGTGGAATGAATGTCAATGTAGTTATCAGAAACGTATTGTTCGACGTCATTCTGAGGGTCTATCTTGTTGTTGAAGGTAGCTATGAGTAAGGATGGCAAGCTTCTGTGAAGGTGCAAGTGCACTCATCGGTTGTGGAATCTATGTGAAGGTGACTAGAATGCGTTGATGGCTACAAAAGGTGTAGACATATAACTATCTGAAATCAGATGTATATATATGTATATGTTGAAGTTTTCTATTTTTAGAAAGTGGTAATATTCATCAAGTTTGGTATCTTGATAGCTTAAGAATATATTGCTTCATTTTGGACAAGGTGTTGTTGAAAAGGGTGTATTGTTTTAATTTTCATTCCTATCCAGTGGAAATGGTGCATTGTAGCAACAATTTTATTCTACTCCAAACATATCGACAAAATAGTTGCCATAAAGAGAAAACCACAAAGATTCACAGAAATAAACCCAAGTTAAAATATATTCATTTCTCAACACAGCCTTATGAAAAAATTAAAATAATATAGCCTTCTCAATAGCACATTCTTGCAAACTAACAATGACAAACCATATACATAAATATAATCAGCAGCAACAAATTGAAATATATATAAATATATGTATATATGTACACATATATATGTTTATAATATATTAATATTATAATACACCCAATATACCCTAAGGAAAAGAACAGTAATTAATAATACCAAATGAAACCAAACATAGAATCAATAGTAGTAATTATTTTATTCTACTCCAACCATAACCAGAAAACCAAAGATATAAATCAAACAAGATTAGTTTCAACAATGACCTAGATGAAAAAAGCCACAATATAGCCCAATCCATACAATAACAATCAATAAAAATTGCATAACCTCAAAAAATTTATCCCCTTGCAAACATGCCCACAAAACGCAAACATTAAAGATAAACCTGTCAAAAGTTGACCCATATAATGCGTCCATAAATGAAACATAATTTTTTTTAAGAAATAATTTTCTCTTCTATGAACAACACCTTACTAAAAATTGGAACAATATAGCCTTTTGAACATAACCTAATCGAAAATGACACAATATAGGCTAAGCTAGACAATAACAATCGACAAAAACTACATAAGGTCAAGGATTTTTTCCCTATTGCCAACATAGCCACTGAATGCAAGCCATATAGAGAGACCCACAAAAAATTAATATATATAAATATATGTATATATTTACAGATATATACGTATATATATACACATATATATTTCTATAAAAATATACCCAATATAGCCTAAGAAAGAAAATAATAATCAATAATACCTACTATAACCAAACATAGAATCAACAACATTACTTATTTTATTCTATTCCAACCATAACCATAAAACGAAATCCATAAATCAAACAACTTTGGTTTCAATAGCCACCCACATGCAGAAAGCCATAATATAGCCCAAGGTATACAATAACAATCAACAAACACTCCATAATCTCAACAATTTTATCCCATTGCACACATACCCACAAAATGCAAACATTAAACAAAAACCCTTTGAAAAATGACAATAGCAAACCCATAGAAAAAACACTCCTTTCTCAACACAACCTCTTCAAAAATTAAAATAATACACCCTTTTCAACAACACCTTCTCCAAAATGAAACAACATAGTTTAAGCAACACAACTATAATCGACATTCCACAAGGGAAGCTAGCACAAAGCATATAGGATTGACTATTTTATTCCATTGCAACCATAACCACAAACCGGAAGTCATTAATTAAAAAAAAATCACAGTACCAAATCCATACAAAACCATACACAGAAAACACAAACCATAAATCAGACAACATATTTGAAACAATCAACAATACCTTATAGAAAATCAAGATAGTTACAATAAAAAAAAACTGCATAAGGTCAAGGATTTTTCCCCGTTGCCAACATATCCACTAAATGCAAGCCATAAAGAGAGACCCACAAAAAATATATATATATATATATGTGTGTGTGTGTGTGTGTGTGTGTATCTACACATATATACATATATATATACACATATATATATATATATACATATTAAAATATACTCAGCCTAAGGCACTAAACAATAATCAACAATACCTAATGTAACAAAACATAGAATCAACAACATTAATTATTTTATTCTGGTAAAGGATTTTCCTCATTGCCAACATATCCACTAAATGCAAGGCATAAAGAGAGACCCACAAAAAATTTATATATATATATATATGTATATATCTACACATATATACGTATATATATACATATTAAAATATACCCAACATAGCCTAAGGCACAAAACAATAATCAATAATACCTAATGTAACCAAACATAGAATCAACAATATTACTTATTTTATTTTGTTCTAACCATAACTAGAAAATGAAAGCCATAAATCAAACATTGGTTTCAACAGCCACCTAGATCCAGAAAGCAACAATATAGCTCGGGCTATACAATAAGAGTCGACCAAAATTCTATAACCTTAACAATTTTAATCTTACCTATATATATTCATATTAAAATATATGCAATATAGCCTAAGCTAGACAACAATAATCAATAATACCTAATGTAACCAAATGTAGAATCAACAACATTAATTGTTTTATCTTGTTCCAACCATAACCAGAATATGAAAGCCATAAATCAAACAACATTACTTTCAACAGCCACCTACATGTAGAAAGCCACAACATAGCCTGACCTATACAATAAGAATCGACCAATACTCCATAGCCCTAACAATTTCAATGTTACATATATATATATATATTGATATTAAAATATACTCAACATAGCCTAAGGTAGATAATGATAATCAATAATACCTAATCTAACCAAACATAGAATCAATAGCATTAATTATAATATTTTGTTCCAACCATAACCAAAAAATGAAATCCATAAATCAAACAACATTACTTTCTATAGCCACATTATAGGCCAAGCTATACAATAACAATCGACAAAAACTCCATATCCTCTACAATTTTATTCAGTTGCAAACATAGCCACAAAATGCAAACTTTAAACACAAACACTATGAAAATTGACAGTAACAAACCCATACAAAAAAGACTCATTTCTCAACACAATCTCCTCGAAAATTGAGAAAATACAACCTTTTCAATAGTACCTTCTCCAAAATGAAAAAATATATCTTAAGCAACACAAAGCAGATAGGATTGACTTTTTTATTCCATTGCAACCATAACCACAAATTGTAAGCCATAAACAAAATAACCTAATGTAGCCAAACATAGAATCAACAACATTAATTATTTTATTTTGTTCCAACCATAACCAAAAAAATAAAGCCATAAATCGAATGACATTGGTTTCAACAACCACCCAGATCTAGAAAGTAACAATATAGCCTGAGCTATACAATAAGAATCGACCAAAACTCCATAACCTTAACAATTTTAATATTACCTATATATATTCATATTAAAATATACACAATATAGCCTAAGGCAGGCAACAATAATCAATAATACCTAATGTAACCAAACATAGAATCAATAGCATTAATTATTTTATTATGTTCCAACCATAACTAGAATACGAGACCCATAAATCAAACAACATTAATTTCAATAGCCACCCACATGCAGAAATCCACAATATAGCCCGAGCTACACAATAAGAATCGACCAAAACACCATAACCCTAACAATTTTAATGTTACATGTATATATATTGATATTAAAATATACCCAATATAGCCTAGAAGGTAGGCAACAATAATCAATAGCATTAATTATTATATTTCGTTCCAACCATAACCAGAAAATGAAAGCCATAAATCAAACAACATTACTTTCTATAGCCACCCACATGCAGAAAGCCACATTATAGGCCAAGCTATACAATAACAATCGACAAAAACTCCATATCCTCTACAATTTTATTCAGTTGCAAACATAGCCACAAAATGCAAATGTTAAACACAAACCCTATGAAAATTGACAGTAACAAACCCATACAAAAAAGACTCATTTCTCAACACAATCTCCTCGAAAATTGAGAAAATACAACCTTTTCAACAGTACCTTCTCCAAAATAAAAATATATATCTTAAGCAACACAAAGCGGATAGGATTGACTATTTTATTCCATTGCAACCATAACCACAAACTGGAAGCCATAAAAAAAATAACCTAATGTAGCCAAACATAGAATCAACAACATTAATTATTTTATTTTGTTCCAACCATAACCAAAAAAGAAAGCCATAAATCAAATGACATTGGTTTCAACAACCACCCAGATCTAGAAAGTAACAATATAGCCTGAGCTATACAATAAGAATTGACCAAAACTCCATAACCTTAACAATTTTAATATTACCTATATATATTCATATTAAAATATACACAATATAGCCTAAGGCAGGCAACAATAATCAATAATACCTAATGTAACCAAACATAGAATCAATAGCATTAATTATTTTATTTTGTTCCAACCATAACTAGAATACGAGACCCATAAATCAAACAACATTAATTTCAATAGCCACCCACATGCAAAAATCCACAATATAGCCCGAGCTACACAATAAGAATCGACCAAAACACCATAACCGTAACAATTTTAATGTTACATATATATATTGATATTAAAATATACCCAATATAGCCTAGAAGGAAGGCAACAATAATCAATAATACCTAATGTAACCCAACATAGAATCAACGACACTATTTATTTTATTATGTTCCAACCATAACCAGGAAATGAAAGCCATAAATCAAACAACATTACTTTCTAGAGTCACCCACATGCAGAAAGCCACAATATAGGCCGAGCTATACAATAACAATTGACAAAAGCTCCATATCCTCTACAATTTTATTACGTTGCAAACATAGCCACAAAATGCAAACATTAAACACAAACCCTATGAAAGTTGACAATAACAAACCCAAACAAAAAAAAATCCTTTCTCAACACAATCTCCTTGAAAATTGAAAAAATACAGCCTTTTCAACAACACCTTCTCCAAAATGAAACAATATAGCTTAAGCAACACAACTATAATCGACAATGCCCAATAGAAGCTAACACAAAGCTGATAGGATTGACTATTATATTCCATTCCAACCATAACTACAAACCATAAGCCATAAACCAAACAATATTGGTTTAAAGACGGACCTAGACAAAGAAACCTACAAAACACAAAAAATGATAGATAAGAACCCATGCAAAACCATAAACACAAAATATGAGCCTTAAACTAAAAAAAACTCATTGTCACAATCAATATAGTCCTTTCTCAAAAGCCCCTTATCAAAATTAGAAGCAATCAACAGTACCTTATGGAAAATCCAATGAAACAATGTGTAAAACAATTTTTTGCATATGCACCTCTTGCCGACTGTTTCAAACAAACCTCTTTCCACTAGCTTTCTCCAAGCTGCCTTGTTTCTCCAAGCCTCTAAACATACGTAGATAACGAAAACCATAAACACAAACCCACAAAAAATCACAATATCAAATCCATGGAAAACCATGCACACAAAAAATGAACCATAAATCAGACAAGGTATTTGAAATAATCAATAGTACTTAATGGAAAATCAAGCAATATAACCACCAACCACAGATCAAACATATTGCCAAGGGTTTCTTCCACATGCACCTCTTCCCACTTGCTTCAAACAGACATCTTCTTGCCAACTTTCCTGCACAAAAATAGGAAAAATATTATCACAGGAGACACTTTCTTTTGCATTTCCAACCATCTTCCCTTGCAAAAAACACAAAATCACCTCCACCCACCTTTGTAGAAGCTGCACAAAGCTTAATTCAACTTGCACCCTTGTTGCTCACAACTCTCATATTATGTATAGCAACAAAACGACACCAAACAATGCCTCATTGAAAATCTCCCAAACATTCTTTTTGTTCCCTGAGACGTTAAAGGGCAACTGTTATTATGACGATCCCCAGTACATGCAAAGCATACAACAATTAATGTTGATGCAAACCAATGCTTAATTTTCATGGCCTTCTCTATCCACACGACCCGACAAATGCCACCCTATTCCCAAAGCAGCCAACAACCACCTCTGCCACCTTTTTCGTGGTTATCGAAAGGCTAAAAATATGGGAGACTGATGAAAATTTTGACTAAAGTTATAACCCACTCGCTACCTTTTCCCCGGTCCCCGGAAGCCTGAAAAATGGCGAGTCCGATGAAAATTCCAAGCAAAGTTGACATAAATAGCCTATCGACTAAATATAGTTGAATTTATTCAAGGATAATATAAATATATAAAAGTTGAAACTTTGATAGATAAGTAGTATGATAAATAGATTAAATTACTAGAAATTGAATATATATATATATTCAATGTATTTTGATAGTTGATAAAATTTGAGATTACTTTTGGATTGAACTTTTAAATCATAGTTTAGAATCACTTAAAAGTGAATGCAATACAAGTAAAACAATGAAATATCAATTGTATCACCTTATAAATTTGATTTTGGGATGTCATTTCACTATGATTTAGTTCATTTGATGTGATTCTATTGTAGGTATCATGTTTTTATTTTATATAGAATTGGACATGTACTTACAAATGATGTGTTCATAAGGTATATCTACTAATTCAAAAACAAGGTAGTTGTTTAGTTGAAAAATGGATGCTTTATGGTTTAAGACATAGAACATCAATTTTCTCCAACTAACATTCAAGGATTCCCCAGAGATCTCAATCCGATGAAGAAAGGGGAAAGAGATTTGACAATAGAGTATCCTAGGATATGATTTCAGATTACAAGAGGGGTTCACCACCAAGTAAGAGCTTGGAAAAGACAATGCAATGTAAGTTGTAAGAAAAAACCCTAGTTGAATGCAATGACTTAGAAAATTCCTTAGAAATGCAACAAGAACAAAATGAAAAGCTATAGAACAGAATGTTTGCACCCAGAAACTTGAAGATGACTAGAAATAGCTCTAGAATTCTAAAAAACCTAAATTTTTGACCTACTAGGACTCATACATCATTCTAGGTGAATCAGTCCCAGTTCTAGATTTCTACTTGGGAACGGGTTTCAAGCAAATGGGTATGATCCAAATTTGTAAAAATCTCTAAAAAATACCTATAGTGGGACTCATTTTCCACTTGTGGTGAATGAGTCCAGTTTAGTTTTTCTTGAACTTCAAAGTTATAATCTGCACCTCTCGGTCTGCTCAATCTACTCCTCCAGGTTCCCGAATCTGAAACCCTAATTTTGGGGTTGTAGTTGACCTGTTAGTGAAGATTATTACCTTTCAAATAAGGGGAAAACTCAATCTTACAACCTAATCCTTAGTGATCTTTAAGTCTTCAAACCACTTAAATTTGTAATCACACAAAGAGAGAGAGAGAGAGAGAGAGCAAAAGTGTTAATTCTTAGGGAATAGGGGTTTTCCTTGGTCAAACCCTTTTTAGGTAATTAAACCGAATGATGAAATAAGATAATGAAGCATGAACATGAAATAATGTAATTAGAACCTTGCCATGATGATGGATCTTGAATTGCTACAAAAATTGATGAGGAATCTGCCCTTGAATGATCTTGAAAGCTATCTTGGTGGCCTTGTGAAGACTTGGAAAGCTTAGCTCTCGAATGCTTGACTTGATGAAATGAATGCTTGATATTGCTTATATGAAATAATGATTTGAAACATTGTTTATGTAAGAAATCCACTCAAATGACAGTTAATTTGATCCCTAAGGCCGACATAGGAGAAATTTGAACTTAAAACCTAGTTTTTCTAGCCCAAACCTTGAAAAAAGCTCAAATGGGACTCATTCACCATCCCAGGGATGAATGAGTCCCACCTGGATTTGATTCATTCGCCCAAAGTGGCGAATGGGTCCCATAGGGGCTATTTTGCTAACTTGAATGTCGGGGAGTCAAGAAATTAAGCTTATATGTTGATCTTGTCAGGTTTTTGATTAAAATATACCTTGGGATGCATAATATGGGGTCATAGGGTTCTATTAATGATGATATAAAGCTCATAAATGAAATAGGGCCAAATATCCAATGTGAAAGGGTAAATAAATACACTTTACAACACTAAATTAAGACAAAATTGAGTCTATTTATCTTAGAAGGTCCCTAAATCGCATGTGAATGTGTAAAAAATATTAGAACATTAGATTAGGGTGACATTAAGTCCAATTTATCATTAATTATTCCCAAATCAAGCAAGTAAAAGGGGGACTCTTTTCCGTAATTATAGAAGTGTTGAGAAGAACCATTTAGAATTTGTATAATAATTAGGAAGAGTGATTAATACAACTAGAGTTAATGGCACCAAAATAGAGAAGACCAACCTCACAACCTAAGTACTTAGATCTACACACACATCACAACACTCAGAATAACAATGCAATTTTCTTCAAATGTTTATATGACTATTCATTCACAATATATATGTTTTTGCTAATCATTTATGAATATTATGCTCATATGAGCATCAATATGAGATCAAAACTAATTTATTGTAAACACAACAATGACACTAATAATACCTCCTTTCAAACAACCACATTAGAGATATCCTATAGATGACCAACAAACACAATGTAGAAATCCACTTATTTAGAAGACACATTCACACTAGAAGCCAAGTATGGAAGACCAATAATCACAACGTAGAAATTCATATTAGATCTCCCTTTGGGATTTGAACTTGGGTCTCCACAATGAGAACTAAATGGCTTTAAATAATTAATCTCAACCCCTTGGACATCATTCACAATAATTGGAATTTTCCTCTTTGTATTAGAATGCTAGTGTTGAAGCCTTAAATTCGAAATATACTTAGTGAATGCATATAAAATAGAATATAAAAAATAATTACTTGGAAAGACAAACAAATAAATTCCTAATTACCATCTTCCAAGTTGTAAACCTCATAATCATGTACACTATTAATGAATTTCTCATGAAAGGATGTGGATACAATTCAACAACAAAAAATATGATGTTTTAATTATGAAATTCAATAGATTAATCTTTCATAAAATACTTTATGTATTAATGATGAATGGAATAAGGTATGAATAGAATTTTTGAAGATTAAAATGAATGATGGGGATTTGATCAAATATTAGGAGTTAACTAAACTAATTGTGGAGTCAATGAAGAGGTGGAGAAAGTGACTTGACCGATTATGCAAAACTCTCATTTCAAACTCCTAAAAAGATAATAATATATTTTATTAATTTGTTAAATTAAATAATGAAAAGAAAAAGTTACTAATTAGAAGAATGAGTTTGACTCAATGTTAGAAGATAATTAGAAATTTTATTTATTTATTAAAAGTGTATTGTTAGTATAACATATACTTAAATTGTTTTTTCTTCTAGAATATTCCTACTTCTCGTGGATATCTCCTATCTAGAGGCATTTCCTTTTCAAGAGATAAGCTTGCTTATGTGTAATTTCTTTCCTTTTTTTTTACATAGAGTTGCATGTCATTTTTCACACTAGAGATCTCATGAATTTTATTATTTTGCATATTCAATTAGATAGAGTAAATAAATATAAAATAAAATAAAAATTAATTGGTAGGAATCTAGCCCCACCCCATTTACACCCATTTGAATTTTTGAACTAAAATGTAGGGGATACTATTGTGGAGGTAATTAATCCTCTACCATTTTTTTATTTTCTTCATGGGACCTCATGCTTTTTCAAAATAGATCTTAAAATCCCCCCTCATGGGACCCCACCCTTACCCAATGTTCCCATGTGACTACTTAAGTGTGTTTTTGCTTAAATTTGAGCAGTTGGAGCATTCCCATACAAAAAATTAATCATTGGAAAAGGATGATTTAGAATCTTTCTCTTTTTTAACGGAGCAAATATTGCTTAGGAATTAAAAATAAGTTGTGGAAAAAAGGAGGGGCCGAAATAAGTAGAATGTCAAAAATGTCACTTCACAAATTTCTTTTCCTTTTTTTAATATTTGCCCCCAATTTCTTTTTTCCAATTTTTAACTTCACAAATAGTTATTAATACCATTAATATAAATTTAAAATCAACAAGTAAAAATAAGAAGAAAAATTAAATCTGCACAAATAATTCTATAATAAGTTGAACAACCCAGAACCTGCCTTTACTCAATTGTCTCCATCTTCTCATTCTTATATAATGCATACTTCCATTTTTCATAACTTTGCAGAAAGTGTGATTATCCCTCACAGGTGGCCTAACTGGTGCCCACTATTTTGTCAGAGAATCTCAATTGTGACATGATATCAGAGCAAATTCTTATTTGAATTTTTGTCCTTTACATTTAAAGAGTATTTTGTTTGTAATATAGCATAATCGTGTTTTATTTGTACCTATTGTATTCCGTGTGAAGAGATCTTACAGAGAACGAATGGCGTGGCCTATGCTTTGTCCTCTAGGTGTGATCTTGATTGTTATTGGCTAATCTTGTATGATTACCAAACGCCTTTGTCGTGACCTTAGTTGTAGATCCGCAACCTCGGAGACCTTGATATTGCATCCCACAACCTTGTATCAAGCGTTATTCTGATTCTTGGAGCTATCTACTATTGTTTTCCCTGTATAAGGCTGCTGAACTTCCTAGAGGTCGTTGTGGATCTCGATCTACCTGTTTGAGTTTGGCCTTTAGTCAATCAAAGGCATGTTGATGGTGGCAAGGTCGTCTGATCTGTATGAGGTTACGTTTTATGCTGTGTGCGGGTTGATTTGATCGTGAAAATCTCTGATTCATCGATCTATTCATTGTGAGGTAGTGGATCAATTCATTGGAGACCAATTCATCTATTGCAGGCCGAGGGCCAAGTATTTTTACTCTATGCAGGTATTTTGTTTTAGCGTTGAAGGCGTGTAGCAGGCTGATCCAACCTCGTTGCAAGTCGTGAGTTATCCAAAATGCACGAGTCTTTCTCGAGGCTATACACTTGGAGGACATGCAGAAAAGACTGTGAGAAGCTTGCGTATCGGGCACAAGCTTTTTGGCAGGCATTTTCTCTCTAAAAAGTCGTGGAGAGCTATTTTGGGAAGGTAGCGAACCATTCTCATAGATCTAGTTTGGCCTTGGCATAGACTTCTCGGCTGCAGAACCAAACTTATAGAGGTATAAGTCTCTAGGCCTTCTGGTGAATCTCCTAGTGTTTCCCTTGTGCTCCAATTCTTCAACATTCTCTCTGGTGTGGAAGGTGAACTGTCCAAAGGCATGATTTTGTAGTTATTTTCTCATGCTGAAACTATCTTCCTACATTGCATGGTAACCTAGCCCTCGTGGGCCCTTGCACACTCAAACCTACAACGTGAATCTTGGTGAAGCTCGTGAAGAAATCACATTTCTTTGATCTCGATGTCTAACAATTTTATTACAATAGAGGGGGCTCAAGAATCTCTACTTTTTCTTATTTGGAAAGGCATTCTTATTGTAATATCTTCAATTCTCTAGTTGTAATCGAGAGCTAGTTTTTTTGAAGCCTTTATTTTTTTAGCTAGTTGGATATGATCACACTAATTATAAATTGTTTTTCTTCCCATCAAGCAAGTTTATGTACTAAATTATAATGTGGCAAAGTTTATGGGGAATCAAATAATCAATGTTCCATGGGGTTTTGGGGACGAGGGATGGTAGGGGACATGTTTTGGGGACATGGGATGGGGGTCTAAGTTTGGGGGGTGAGGGCAGGGGGAGGAGGTGGGGGAAGGTAGGGTGCTGAAATACATATAGTGAAGAAAATAGTTATAAAAGATGTATAAGTATAAGAATTATACACCAGGTATTGGAGTCCCTGAGGCGTCTTGAGGACACCCCAATGTCCTCAAAGTCCTAGCGGTGTCTTGGAGACAACAAAATTGATGGTCGGATGGTAGCGCTGGTGGTGGGCTGGTGGGGGGAAATCCCCCCCAAGTCCCCAAGTCTCCATGACGTCCCCATCTATGAAACGCAGGGTTTTTTTTTGGGGGGGGCGTCCCCATGGAACACTACAAATAATCAATCAAGGGGAGGGTGTCGTGTTGTGTTCTATGCATATTCATATTCTTTTCATATTTTATTTCACATTTTATTTATGCAAACAACTTACATTAATTTTGTAATGTTGTAAATTGCATTCTATATAATTTTTCACTACACACACCTTCCTCTTTAGATAAATTAATATTATTCTCTCCCTCAACTTAAAACCATTTCTCACCACCTAGCATGCTCCATTACTCAATCATTAAGTTTTATTTTCTCACAAGGTAATGGGCATCATGAAGACATTCACGAGCCACTTGTCACCTTGAGATGTTACACCTATCACATTTTGACAAAGTAACGCCTATGCTAGCCTACATTGGTTCTTTGAACTAAAATTTTTCTCTTTTGCAAAGACTGGATAGAATCTTCATTCTTCATAAATAAATTATTCATTCTTTCTCTCTTGCTCGCTTCGAAAAAAACACACACACAACTCTTTCTTCTCCATTCTAGAACATTTCATTGAGCATGCATAAGTTTTCTCCATCCTTCTATACACACATGTTGCAAAGGGCTCATCTATGACTTTAAGAGGAAACTTGACTATTTTAGAATGAGTTCATCTTGCAATAAAACCACCCATCATCTTGGAGGTTCTTATTACTCCTTTTTTGCACTAGCAAGCCTCATTTTTGGTGCTTGAATAGGGTGAATCTTTAAGAACCTTTCTTGAACATTTTATCTTTGTGTTTGATTACTGTATGGTTTTCTATCTTTTCACGTTTTTTATTATTATCTTGTCTAGGGTTATCGATTGAGGTGGGAACACCAATACCAGGGTTTGACCAAGGTAAACTCTTAAATAGCCACCCAAAATTTTATCTTTGGTCTTATTTGTGTAGGTGCAAGTGGAAGAAGTTTTGGAATCAAGCTTGAACACAATCAAACATTCTCAGTAACATCTAAAAGTTCTCCTTGTCTTTTTCATTTCATTTCCATTTAGCATCTTTATTTTTTCTAATTTAACTTTGTATGTTCATATTTTTCACTCAATTTCATGTTTGAAAACCTATGCACTACTCTACATTTTTTGATGACAAATATTTTTTCTCCATAGAGGACACCAATGCAACACATTATCATCTGACATCTTCACTATTATTTTGGATAGAGAGATTTTCAAGCTATCTAGAAGACCTATGTATCCTGCATTATTGGTTTCTAATGTTTGAAAGGTCCAAATAATTTATGTACTATGTTAAATTCAATTTTTTCCATTTCTAGTTCACTTAAGCCATGTAAAATGAGGTAGTGGAGAGACTATTTTCTCCTTGAGATCTCGTCATCTCGGTGGTAGAAAATTCCATCCTCTTCTTTTTGGTGAACCTAATGTGATCTCACTTTCTTACAAAATATTGGTATATTTGAAAATTCTAAAACTCTTCATCTTCTCTTGAGTCCTTATTCTCTTGTTTCTTGGATTTGGCAAGCCAATGTGTTGTAAACACTCCTCTAGGAGCTTTACAACCTAATCTACTACCTTCAACAACATAGTAAGAAGAAGCTTAAGATCTATCATATCTCCAAATAGATATAGTGCTACTAGAACTAGTCCAATGTTTTTTGGGAACCGCAACCCTTCTAGGCCTCAACCAACACTCAAATGTTCTTCTCCTTTTAATTCCCATTTTGGGTCATCATCCACTGAAGATTATGAAACTTATCTTGGGTTACCCTTTGAGCAAGTTCAATCTTTGGAGGAAAGCCTTAAAGACTTCAAATATTTCCTCAATAAAAATAACCTATATGGTCAAGCTGGTCCTATAGTCAGTAATATGAGAAATGTACTCATCTCAAATTGCAAAGGACTTGAGTTGCTTCACATGCTAACCAACCTAGTAAAGACTAATGTACCTTTATACACATGTATCTCAAGTCATCCTGAAGAAGCCCAATCAGATATCAATGGTACCTAATTGAATCTTCTAATGAGTATGGTGTTTGTGCATATGGTGGATACTAATCCTTCTATACCACCCATGTCTTCTACTAATGACACAAGTATTGTGTGTATTCCTCCCACTAATCCTATAGTGAATGTGTTACAATATTTTTGGGTATAGCATCCCTCCTCCACTTAGATTTCTATCTCAATTCTTTTACATCATGGCTAATCTACCTCCCCCACCATTCACTCCCCTCTTGAACACCCTATTGCAAACTATGGGCTAGATGCAATCTCAACTCACCTACCTAACTAATGCTAACACAAAATCCACTTTTACTTGATAGTATTATTATAGCCCTCTTGCTTTAAACATCTTGAACACTCCCATGCTATAATGGATCAAGGTGCCAAAATTTAAAAAATGCAATTGTAAGGGAGACCCATAGACACATGCCAATTCCTTTACCTATCGATGTAGTGAATTTTTACATCAAGATCACTTAGTAGCAATATTATTCTTGTGATCCCTTAAGGAGGACATGTTGTAGTCATTTTTCTCAATACTTGATACCTCTATCTTCTCTTTTGAAACTAACTTATAAATATGTTCTTATAACGATTCCAAGTGAACATTGGATATAAGGTAACTATTTTTGACCTTTTCCAATGCAAGAAACAACTAAAGGAGAAGCTAAAGTTAATTTCATTTCTCATTATAAATCCATTTATTCCCAAATTCCCTATGCCCTACCTAACCATGACATCCACAAGATGTTCAAGAGAATTCTTTCACTAACATTGGGCCCAAACAATTTTCCTTGATGAAATATCCTTTGTGAATTTTTGTACTATGAATAGTGACTATCAGTAGATATTACCTTAGTATGGGGCTTCTACCTCATCCCCAGATCTTGGTAGTTTTGGGATTGCATATTCTTTTGGAGGGTTGAAGAGAAACAAGGTGATAGCTAATGTAGTAGTTGTCCCTCAAAAATTGAAAGAAATACATTTGGGTCACAATGTAATTGGGTCTTTACAAAATTATTTGATTCTTGCTAAAGTGTATATAAAAAAATCTTAAAAGAAAAATTAATCACCCTTCCAAAAATTAGACCACTTCCTGATAACAAGCCATATCCTAGTTGGTTTTGTTAAGAAAATGTGTCTCAACTTTGCAATTACATAAGGTATTATTGATACACAAGGTATTTTTCAGCCAACGATGATTGGGGGGGTGTGGGAGGGATCCTCCACACCCACGATGGGTCTAGAGGGGTCATCCCCCTAGCTAGGGTCCATGGGCAGCGTACCCTGGCGGCGGCTCAGGGGCAATACCCCCGAAAGGAAAATTTTGTTTATATTTTATTATTGTAAATCTATACCATTCATCATTATGTCTTATATCCAACAACCAATATTATATTAGCTTTACTTTCCCTAGAAGGAAACCCTATTTTATGCAGGAAATGTATTACAGCTGTGCATTGTGATGTATTTTGAGAGTTTGATAGGGGTTATGCTGCCTCTGATCTCGAGTGGTGATACTCCTATAAGAATTTTCTTTGCAAGTATATTGTAATCTTTGTGATTTTTGAATAAAATATTGGGAAGCTTTTGAAGTGGTGTTTGTCTCCTAAAAGGGTTTTCCCCACATAAATCACTGTGTTGTGGTATGCATGATATTTGTGTTTATTTTTGTTTAAGTTTTCGTAGTTGTCAAAGATCTATAAAATTTTCCATTATTCTCCTCTCAAGGTTAGTGTAGGAAGTTGTTACTACCTTAGCTTCCTTATAGGTATACCATGTCTAAATTATAGCTTCCTTACACTTTTTGGCCAAACTTGACATTGAACTAATTTTTTTCACTAAATCTTCACTTTTAGGCATCTATAGCTATTGAACCACGAAGAATTTGAAGATAATGAAAACTAGTGATTTGTGACATTTGTCTATAGATTCTAAATATATATATTTAAAAAATTGGAATTAGATCTCCTTGAAAACTAGTTTTTAATAGTAAACACCATTTTTAAAGAGTGATGTTCACCGTAAACAAAATAACTTTTTTTCTAGGAAGGATAAAATTCTATTTTTTTTTAATTTATATTTGTAAATATGATATCTAGCATGTTCATTTGGTTTCATAGTGTTTTATTGAATATTTATTTCTTAATTAAGTTTTGAAGTCAAACTAATTACAATTTAGACATAAATGACTGTATACAACATCACACTTTTCTATGAATCAAATTCAATTTTATTTTCTTGTTGGATCAAGGACATCAATACCTAGCACGAAAATATTTTTAGAATTTTTATTTGATAATATACTATTTTTCCACATGTGCAGAACAAAGCTCAGCTTGAATTTTGGTGAAAACCCTACATTTAGAAGAAATAAAAAATAAATATAATAATCAAATTAAATATATTTAAAATTATAATTTTTGGGAAGCTGCTTATAATAAGGATGACATAGTTAAAAATAAAATAAAATTAAATGAATTCATTTGATTCCCAAAAGGTAAATAAAAGTGATTTTTTATCAACATTTTGATAGGTGTAAAGGAGACTTTGTTATAGGTATGGTTTAAAATTAGCAGGGTTCTATCCAAGGGGGTTTGATCTAAGGCAGTTTGATCAAACCCTCTTCAATTGGAATCCTTTAAATAGAACTTTTCAAGGGTTAAATTATCATTATGTTTTTTAAACATGGGCGATTTCAGCAAAAATCAAGATGTCCCAAAAAGTGTAAGTTACCACTAGTGTGGAATCACCCAACTGTGCATTGTGATGTATTCTAGGATTCTGATAGTGGTTGTGTTTCTTTTGGATCTTTGAGTGGTGATACTTATTTGATAATCTTGCCCCAAGTATATTGTAATCTTTATGGATTTTTGAATAATAAGTATGGAAGCTTTTGGAGTGTGGGGTTTTCTCTCCTGAAATGGTTTTCCCCACATAAATCACTATGTTGTATGCCATGATATTTGTGTTTTATGTTTTTTTAATTTTTTGTAACTCAGTAAAGTTGTAAAATTTATATTATTCTCCTCTTTCATGGTTCAGGGTTGGACTACCTTAGCTTCCTTATAGGTATGGTAAGTCCTAATTATAACTTCCTTACACTTTTTGGCCAAACTTGACATTGAATTGATTTTTTAACTAAATCTTCACTTTCGGGCACCTATAGCTACTAAACTATGAGGAATTTGAAGATAATGCAAACTAGTGTTTTGTGACATGGGTATGTGCAGGATCATGATGGGCCAAAAGGGTAATGATGGGTATGTGGCTAACAACTTTTTTACCCAAAATTGATGAAAAGGAAAAGGGTTTTTAAAGGAGATTCTCATCTTTCCACCAATATAAATTATGTTTACTTTGAATTTAATAAGTAATTATTATTCATTTTCTATTCAAATTATGACTAAAGTCCTAATTGATACCCATTGAAAACATCTATAGCTTTCAACATATGTCCATTTTTTGAATCCAAAACATGTGTCACATTCTACTCACATGCTATAGGATTAAAAAAAAAAATTAAATTTCATGAATTTTGACCAAGTTTTAAGGTGGGACATACAATTTATAATATTTTTCAAAAGTTGTAATAAAAAATTTATAATTAATTGTTTACTTGGAAAAAAATTACACAAGAATATGATCACATCAGGACACGAGTCCTCTACTTATATCTAAAATATTATAAAAAATGTTATCATTTATTGTGGTTAGGTGGTCATACACCTACTTTTATTTTTCCCACGAAATTTAAGTAGTAATCATTGAAATTTTGAATTTTCACCAAATAGATTTTTTTTTCTTTAAAACAAACCTAGTAGTTTAGAAAGTATATTTAATTTGCTACAGATTCCATTCTTACATATTTTTGAAATAATATAGATAACTTATTCTAATTTTTACGTCAAGTTGCCTAACTCTAATTTTTTTAAATTTTTTTGCCACTTAAGGGCTTCTTTTTTCCATGATGATCCCGCACATACCCATATCGTTTGTAGATTCTAAATATATATATTTTTAAAAAAATGGAATCAGATTGCATTTCTTTTTCCATCTCCTCAATGAAAACTAGTTTTTAATAGTAAACACCATTTTAAAGAGGTGTTCATATCAACATAAATATCGCTTTTTTCTATGAAGGATAAAATTCTATTTTTTCAATTTAGATTTGTAACTATGATATCTAGCATGTTCATTTGGTTTCATAGTGTTTTATTGAATATTTTTTTCTTAATTAAGTTTTGAATTCAAACAATTACAATTTAGACATAGGTGTACCATATAACATCACATTTTTTCTATGAATCAAAATTCAATGTTTTCATTTTTAAGCTAGATCGAGGAGATCAATACATAGCACGTACATGATTTTTTGAATTTTTTTTGATAATATACTATTTTTCCACATGTAGAACATAGAACTTGATATTTGGTGAAAACCTACATTCACAAGTAAAAAAAAATAAATCTAATAGTCAAATTAAATATATATTTAAAATTATAATTTTTGGGAAGCTTATAATAACAAATACATAGTTACAAAGAAAAAAATTAAATGAACTTATTTGATCCCCCAAAAGGTAAATTAAAAGTGGTTTTTTATTATCATTTTGATAGGTGTAAAGGTGACTTTGTTATAGGTATGGTTTAAAATTAGCAGGGTTCTATCCAAGGGGGTTTGATCTAAGGTGGTTTGATCAAACCCTCTTCAATTGGAATCATTTAAATAGAAATTTTCAAGGCTTAAATCATTATATTTTTTAAAACTATGTGATTTTAACAAAAATCAAGATGTCCCAAAAAGTGTAAACCACTATTATGGAATCACCCAACTATGCATTGTGATGTATTCTAAGAGTCTGATAGCGACTATTTTTCCTATGGATCTCTGAGTGGTGATACTCCTATGAGAATCTTTCTCTACAAGTATATTACAATCTTTGTGAGTTTTGAATAATATATTTGGTGGTTGTTGGAGTGTGGGGTTTTTCTCCCAAAATGGTTTTCTCTGCATAAATCACTATGTTGTGGTATGCATGATATTAAATTTTATTTTTATTTAATTTTTTGTAATTGTTAAAGATCTGTAAAAGTTTTCATTATTCTCCTCTCAAGGTTAGTGTAGGAAGTTGTTCCGCTACCTTAGCTTCCTTACAGGTATGGCATGTCTAAATTATACCAATACCATTGAGTGCATGAAATGACTTTGAGTATTGCGTGTGGTTGAGACACGTAATTCAAGCCCACACTGATAGTGGTAGCATTTTCCTAGATGGTAAAATGTTGAACTCCAATAGGTCGGTTGCCAAAGAAAATAGCCAACTATAAGTAGATACACAGATTCCTTCCTACCTTATTCTTCAAAATTTATTACTACTCCTATGCCATTTGATGATGTTGCATAAGTGAATATGTTGTCTATCACTCCACTCTCCCCTCTGATTAAGAAGGCTAAGATACTTGACATATATTTTACACCTAATGACTTGCCCTACCATGGAAAGTACTCTCCCCTTTACATTCCTACGCATGTCTATAGTAAGATTGTCATTGGAATTATGGTTGATATTACCAACAAGGTTAATGATATAACTAAGGAGACACTCTTCATCAATGATTAGAAAAAGGAGAGATATGATGGCTGCAAGGCTACTATTCACATGCATGATGGTATGTCTCTTTCTCATTTGGGATTGATCAGTTTCTCTATTAGTCCTTGTGGGACCTAAATCCAACTCTAAAACATTTTTTGTGATATCATAATCTGACTTGTTTAAAGTGAAGATAGGCATTCCTTGGCATGTTTATATTAATGTAGTTGATTTTGTTGTCCATAAGTGTCTAAAATTTATTCATGAGGGTATTGTACAAACTATCCAGGATATTAGGTACAAACCATTTGTGTCACATGAGGGTTTCTTTCTTGACCACTTTTTCCTCCTTTGGCGGGACCTATTCTAGACCTTGAGGTGAATTATTATATAAATTATATTATAAATACAAGACCAAGAGCTTAGCATCTTATTTATTCCTAGCTCTTTCTTCCTCTTCGATCCCCTCTCAACCTACTCATGTTCAGTAGCATGTTTCATCTTCTAGGCCTTCTTCTTCAGGGGCTAATGACAAGCATTCTCCCTCGAATAGGCCTTTCCATTCTCTCAAGACCTTTCAACCTCTAGTGGTTCATTTGATTCATTTGATTGTGCCTAGCATAGGAAAATGAAAGGCCCTCACAAATTGATAAAGTCAAAATCCCATGTCTTTGAACTGCTAATAATTTTTGACATCCCTCATCCTACTATATATAGTAAGGGTGAGTAGTCCAGTTTGTTTGTTCCCTCGTATGTGGCTCAAACATCTCATCACCTAAGGTTTCCTCCTCCTCCTCCCCATATCCAAAAAACATGAGGAAAGGTGCATGTGGCCAAGGTTAAGGAACTTGCACTCCTAACCTCTCTATCAATAATGGTTGCTAGGATGACATTATAGATCGCTCTTACATCCTTGTAGGCCCCTATTATTGGTTCTTATGTCCATAAAAACTAACTTACACATGACCATAGGCATCATTGACGTGATGACAAGGGGACATGATACCACTCAGAAGGCTAGGGATATGCCCTTTGTTTTAGTTCTTTAGTATTCTTCCTTTTCTTCTCCTTTTTTTTGTCTTACTTTTGGTCTCTTTGAGAAATGTGGATGAACCTCTTTTTTACCCTAAAAAGGTGTAGATATTCATCATGCATTCTCTTAAATTTTCTCTCATCACTTGTATACCTAATTATCCTCAACTTGTGCAGCCTATAGAGAAACCCCACAAAAAGGTCATGTCTAGTGTGGCCCAATCTACTCCTCTTGTATCTCAACACTCTAGCCTACAATCCAAGCATAATATTGAGTAGGACCGTATCCCTGGATATCACCACAAGAAGTCTAATCCTTCTACCTCTTTTTTTTATTTTTTCCTTATCATAGACAATATATCCCCTCTTCACTAGAGTTTATCATTGCTCCTCCTTTAGAGGTTCACATTGAGGCTCCCACTCTTTCATATCGTATAGTTGAATCACCATGCTCCTCTACGAAAATTTATTTTTTTAATCTCTAAAGGACATTCTAACCTTGTTAACTACTTTTACAAAGTCATTGACACTTGAATCACAAGAACTAGTAGATGGGGATATTGAATTAGCCACATCTCTATCCATTTTTATAGTCATGATGATCATTGTTCTATTATGAGCTTTCACTCCTTACCCCTATGATCTAGACTATGAGGAGGATGAATTTCTTTACATAATCAATTAGAGAAGTACCCTTCTTATCTTTAGATTATAATTTATTTTCTTGTGACCTATATTCCCCTTGTTTTTATATGTTATATTCTCTCCTCATAAACCCATGACAATGTCATAGGTACTTGGATATAGGGAAAAAAATTGTCATTAACTTCTATTTTTATCACCATTCTTCTCTTTTTTATGCTTTGAGTTTTGACATTTGTGGATGATGCAAAGTGCTAGAGGTATTTAGGCATTCTTCCATGTTGACCAATTTTTTTCTTTTTCTTCACGTGCTCCTTCCTCATGATCTAAAGTATTTAGGAACCTGATAATTATTCATAAGAAGTTTTATATAGATTTTGTTGGTATGAATCATCCTGGTCCCTCAAATATTTAGATCCCCCTATCTCTCTCTCTCATGTCTCTCTTGTGAGAAAAGGGTATGTGCAGGATCATGATGGACCAAAAAGTGGCGATATGATGGGTATGTGTAGGGTATGTGGTTGATGACTTTTTTACCCAAAATTGACGAAATGAAAAGGATTTTTAAAGTAGATTATCATCTTTCCACCAATAAAACTAATTCTTTACTTTGAATTTAATAAATAATTATTATTCATTTTCAATTCAATTATGACTAAAGTCCTGATTGATAGGATGATTGAAAAATCTATAGGTTTCAAATTATCACATTTTTTGAATCCAAAACATGTGTCACATTATATTCTTAACATACTATAGGATTAAAAAAAATGAATTTCATGAAGTTTTGACCAAGTTAAGGTGGTCAGACATATGATTTTTTATATTTTTTAAAAGTTGTAATAAAAAAATCATAATTAATTATTTACTTGGAAAATAATTAGAAAAAAATATGCATCACATTGGGACATGGGTCCTCTACTTATATCTAAATTATTATAAACAAATATTATCATTTTAGTGTGGTTAGGTTGGTCAGACAAACACCTACTTATTTTTTCCCTAAAATTTAAGTACTACTGCATTAAAATTTCAAATTTACCAAATAGTTTTTTTTTTTTAAATAAACCTAGTAATTTAGAAATTAAATTCAATTTTCTATAGATTCTATTCTTACATATTTTTGAAATAACATAGATAACTTCTTCAAATTTTTACGTTAAGTTGCCTAACTCTGATTTTTCTAAATTTGTATTGCCACTTAAGGGCCTATTTCTTCCATGATGATCGTGGACATACCAAGGACTCATAATAACTTGTGCTCCTTTGCACAACATAGGGAAGGGTGAAGAATATCACATTCCTATTACATATCTCTTGTCTCATTTATCTTTTAAAAATATGTCTACATCCAACTATCTTATCGATCATCTAGCATGGGGAAAGCCTACTAGACTTTATCTTTATGATTATCCATGTGTCTATTTTTTGTGACTGTCCTAGAAAATAGTTTGTAGAAATCACAGGAAAATTGGATTGCTATATGGTCCCTAGCATAACACAATTTTCTATCCAAACATATCAGCTTCATCTTATGTCTATACAATTCTTAATGTTTGAATTTCTTCCTTTCACCTAACATTTTTATGGTGATATAGCTTAATTATTCTATGTAGGATCAATTGAGGTCTCTTCTCTAGGGGAAATTCCATGTGGATAGAAGAATTTTCTTCCCCTTCGCATCTTGGGTAAAACATTCTCTCCCTTCTGACTTTAGTTTGCATTTCCTATTGAACGCATATGCTCACTAAAGTAAGGGTAAAATGTAATGTTGTAAATTGTGTCCTATGCAATTTCATACTACACACACCTTCCTCTTTATATAAAGTAAGATATTTACTCTCCCCATCAAATTAAAATCATTTCTCATCATGTGGCATGCTCCATTCCTCAACTGTTAAGTCTAATTTTCTAATGGATGAATGCACATTGTGAAGATGTCCATGATATGTGCTAGCATCATGTAAAAATCAATGATTAAGGTGGTCATTGAAATGTTACAACTTATATGTTTGGATAGTGTAACACTTCTTCTGGCCTACAACTACACCAAGAATTTCTTGAGGTTGCTATTTAAACCAAAAATTCCCTCTCTTTTGCAAATACTAAATTGAATCTTCATTCTTCATGCATCAATTTTTCATTCATGCTCTCTTTCTCTCTTGGAAACACACTAACAACTCTTTATTCTCCATTCTATAATATTTCCTTGAGTATGCACAAGCTTCTACATCCTTCTAAACACACATCTTGCAAAGGGCTCGTCTATGACTTTTAAAGGAAAATCCATTGTTGTAGCATAAGTTCATCTTGTAAGAAAACCACCATCATCTTGGGGGTTTTTATTTATCCTTTGCCATACCAACAAGCCTTTCTTTTGGTGCTTCAATGGGGTGACTCTTCAAGAAAATTTATTCATAATATTATCTTTGTATTTGATTAGCATATGGTTTTCTTTATCTTTTCACGTTGATTATATTTAGTATTATCTTTTCTAAGTCTATTTATGGAGGTGGAAACACAAATATAAGATTTTACTAAGGAAAACTCCTAAACATCCACCCAAACTTTTCATTTTGTCCTTATGTGTGTAGGTGTAGGTGGAAGAACTTTTTGAATCAAGATTGAATGTTATCAATCATTCTTACCAGTGACATCTAAAATTGCTCCTTATCATTTTCATTTCACTTCCATTTAGCATTTTTATTGTACCCTTAATTATGTACATTGATAATTTGCACTCCCTTTCACATCTGAAAAAAATATGCATGGAATTTTATGTTTTCTAGTGACAACTCTATTTTTTACCTATACAAGACACTAGTGTGGTGCATTGTCATCAGACAATCACATTGCCATCCTAGATAGAGAGATTTACAAGCTATCCAAAATACAACTGTATCATGCACTTTTTTAAAAAAAAATTCTAAAAGGTGAAAATAAATTATGTACTCTATTAAATGCACATTTCTCCATTTCCAATTTACTTGAGCCATTCCAACTAAGATAGTAGAGAGACTATTTACTCCTTGAGATCTCATCATCTTGAGGGTGGAAAACTCCCTCCTCTACAAAAAAATAGATTAACAACAAATAATTACTCCTTTAACAATTTTTTCACTATCACCAATGAAACCTTAAAGTAAAACTATTGCTTAAGAAAAAAGGTCTATATAAGCTAACTATGGGTACTAATTTTGAACCATCTTATAATGAGGCTAAAGTAAAGCATGACTTAACAAATGTGATCAAGCCTTTATATTTTTGTTTCTTAGAAATTATTTTTAACTATTCTTTCAGAATAAAGATTTGAATACATATTCTACTCATTTTTTTACAATATTAGAAAAAATATTTGGGAAGCTATATGAAATGAAGAGCTGTGATTTAGAGAAT
This sequence comes from Sequoia sempervirens, assembly GCA_007258455.2. Classification (NCBI taxonomy): domain Eukaryota; kingdom Viridiplantae; phylum Streptophyta; class Pinopsida; order Cupressales; family Cupressaceae; genus Sequoia; species Sequoia sempervirens. Next base: position 3,810 of record VDFB02161436.1, on the reverse strand, counting down.
TATCTTACAATTCTAATCACTAAGACTTTTTACACCCTTGTAACAAAGGATTTTGGCACCTTAGGACTTTCTTGCACTTCTAGGGTTTTTCACCTACAAGGAGAAAGAAGGGTCGGAATGGGAAAATGTTACGCTCAAAATCAATGTAATAGGAATGAAGTATGTTTAAATCTAATGATCTGAATGCACTAAACTAAAACTAAAAATGAGTTACTAATGTAAAACCTAAGAAATGTTACTTGTTTGAAAACACATTGTGATATGCATAAATGAACTAGAAACATAAACAAACTGAAACAAAACTTAGTGAAATTGAATGGAGTGCACCTAGAGGTTGGAAAGTGATGGGACAGAGGTTTGGAATGCTGCGTAAGACACTAAAATCCCAATCGGGACTAATTTTCCATTCTCGGGGTGAATTAGTCCTGGGCTTTGACAAAGTCCGCCGTAATGTGGCTCGTATACTCGTAGTATTCAAATCTCAAAACCATTTTGGTTGGCTTAGAAATGGGACTAATTCACCACTAATGAGGAATTAGTCCAACTCCTAATTTCTAAAGATCTGTGGTTGGAAACCAGCCTCTGCCTTCCCTTTATATCTCTAATAGGCTGCTCTTGACCCAAAACTATAAAATATGACTTGTAAGTGCTCTCCAAACTTCTTTAGGGCTTGGCCACCTTGAATAGGTTTGAAAAATTTGATGAAGAATTTTCCTGTTCCCTTTTTTCCGCAAATCTACATACAAGACCTACAAATCACATGTAAAGAGGGAAAACTTGTTGATTGTTAGGGTATGGGGGTTTGCCTTGGTCAAACCCCTTTTAGGTAATTAAACCAAATTAAAGAAAGAATGTAATAAAGCATGAAAAAATGGTGTTAGTACCTTGACATGATGTTTTATCTTGAATTTATGTAGCAAAACATGAAAAATATGCCCTTGAATGTCTTTGGAAGCTATCTTGATGACTTAGAATGCAAAAACCCTAACTTGCTTGACTTTAGGTGTAAGTTGAGTTCTCATGAATTTTTTAAAGATCCAAGATACTGAAAGGGTGGGGTGAATAAGTATCTTCTATTTTTTTTTTTATCAGATATCATCCAATCATTCCAATGCAAACAATAGAATAAATAAACAAAAGCATTAACAAAACATAAGATACTAGGCCTTCTGGTGAATATTGTAGTCTTTCCCTTGTGCTACAATTATTCAACATTCTCACTGGTGTGGAAGGTGAACTGGTCAAAGGCATGATTTTGCAGTTATTTTCTCATGTTGAAACTATTTTCCTAGATTGCATGGTAACCTAGCCCTTGTGGGCCCTTGTACACTCAAACCTACAACATGAATCTTGGTGAAGCTCATTAAGAAATCACATTTCTTTGATCTACATGTCTATCAATTTTATTACAATAGAGGGGGCTCAAAAATCTCTACTTTTTATTATTTGGAAAGGCATTCTTATTATAATATCTTCAATTCACTACTTGTAATCGAGAGCTAGTTTTGTGAATTCTTTATTTTTTTAGCTAGTTGGATATGATTTCACACTAATTATAAAGTGTTTTTCCAATCAAACAAGTTTATGTACTAAATTATAAAGTGGAAAACTTTATGTGGAATAAAATAATCAATCAAGGGGTGGATTTCGTGTTGTGTTCTATGCATATCCATATTGTTTTCATATTTTATTTTACATTTTATTTATGCAAACAACTCTCATTAATGTTGTAATGTTGTAAATTCCATTCTATACAATTTTGCACTACACACACCTTCCTCTTTAGATAAATTTATATTATTCTCTCCCTCAACTTAAAACCATTTCTCACCACCTAGCATGCTCCATTCCTCGATCATTAAGTTTTATTTTCTCATAGGATAATGGACATCATGAAGACATTCACAAGATGCTTGTCTCCTTGAGATGTTACACCTATCACATTTTGATAGTGTAACGCCTCTGCTAGCCTACATTGGCTCTTTGAAATAAAAATTCTCTGTTTTTCAAAGACTATATATAATCTTCATTCTTCATAAATAAATTCTTCATTCTTTCTCTCTTGCTCACTTCAAAACACATACACACACAAAACTATTTATTCTCCATTCTACCAAATTTCATTGAGCATGCATAAGTTTCCTCCATCCTTCTACACACACATGTTACAAATGGCTCATCTACGAGTTTAAGAGGAATCTCAATTTTTATAGAATGAGTTCATCTTGCAATAAAACCACCCATCATCTTGGAGGTTCTTATTACTCCTTTTTCTGCACAAGCAAGCCTCATTTTTGGTGCTTGAATAGGGTGACTCTTTAAGAACATTTCTTGAACATTTTATCTTTGTCTTTGATTAGTGTATGGTTTCTTTATCTTTTCACATTTATTATTATTATCTTGTATAAGGTTATCCATTGAGGTGGAAACACCAATGTGAGTGTTTGACCAAGGTAAACTCTTAAATAGCCACCCAAACTTTTATCTTTGGTCTTATTTGTGTAGGTGCAAGTGGAAGAACTTTTTGAATCTAGCTTGAACACCATCAAACATTCTCAACAACATCTAAAACTTCTCCTTGTTATTTTTATTTCACTTCCATTTAACATTTTTATTTTTTCTACCTTTAATTTTGTATGCTCATATTTTGCACTCAATTTCATGTTTGAAAACCTATGCAATATTCTACATTTTTTTATGACAATTATTTAATGTCCATACAGGACACCAACACAACACATTATCATCTGAGATCTGCACTATTATTTTGGATAGAGAGATTTTCGAGCTATCTAGAAGACCTTTGTATCCTCCACTATTTGTTTATGATGTTTGAAAGGTCCAAATAATTTATGTACTTTGTTAAATTCACATTTTTCCATTTCTAGTTCATGTGAGCCATGTAAAATGAGGTAGTGGAGAGACTATTTTCTCCTTGAAATCTCATCATCTCGATGGTAGAAAATTCTATCTTCTACAATTTGGTGAACCTGACGTGAACTCACTTTTAATCACATCTTCATATATTTTAAAATTCTAAAACTCTTCATCTTCTCTTGAGTTCTTATTCTCTTGTTTCTTGGAGTTGGCAAGGCTATGTGTTGTAACACTCCTCTATGAGCTTTACAACCCAATCTACTACCTTCAAAAACATAGTAAGAAGAAGTTTGAAACCTGCCATACCTCCAAATAGATATAGTTCTACTAGACCTGGTCCAATGTTTCTTGGAAATCCCAACCCTTCTAGGCCTCAACCATCATTAAATGTTCTTCTCCTTCGAATTCCAATTTGGGTTCATCATCCTCTAAAGATTATGAAACTTCTCTTTGGCTTCCCTTTGAGCAAGTTCAATCTTTGGAGGAAAGCCTTAAATACTTCAAATATTTCCTTGGTTAAAATAACCTATATGCTCAAGCTTCTCCTATAGTCATCAATATGAGAAATCTACTCATCTCAAATTGCAAAGGCCTTAAGTTGCTTCACATGCTATCCAACCTAGTCAAGACTAATGTACCTTTATACACATCTATCTCAAGTCGGCCTAAAGAAGCTTAATCAGATATGAGTGGTACCTAGTTGAATCTTCTAATGACTGCTGTTTAGCATATGATGGATACCAATCCTTTTATACCTCCCATGTCTTCTACTGATGACACAAGAATTGTAGGTGTTCCTCCCACTAATCTTAGAGTGAATGTGTCTCATAGTATTGTGGGCTATAGTATTGCTCCTCCACTCAAATTTCTATCTCAATTCTTTTCCATCATGGCTAATATACTTCCCTCGGCATTCACTCCCATCTTGAACAC